>JAHBCN010004762.1:0-60801 GCA_019359885.1 Listronotus oregonensis | reverse complement strand
AAATAATACATGGTTACCTATGCTTGATGCTGAAGTAAATTCAGGTAAACTTAAAATCAATTAACACACCACACCACCCACCTTTCTGGTCTTTTTAAATACTATACATTCACCAGTCCAATAACCTAGTGTAACTTATGACAAAACGTCATTAAAAAGCTAAGCAGCTATCAGAATTTCCTAAGTTTTTAAACCAGAAATTTCTTAAATGTAGTTTAATTTTTTTTTTAGTTTCTGTCTTGACAACGGTGGCCGACTTGCCACCGAAACGTAAACTAATATTTGTATTTTTTTTTTGGTTCCGGGGTCAATCGGGATGGACAGGGTCAGCCAGTATACCCCGGGATCCGGACCAAGAGAGTACCATGTTCCAAAAAGTAGAAAGGCGAATAACCCAAAAAAAACAAACTGAAACATGAATCCGCCAAAAAACATAGAACATTTTTAAATTTTGATTTTTAAACATTTAAAAATAAGAATTGTCTTAAAACAAGGAAAAACAAAGTCTTAATATTAAATTAGAACTCGAACAGGAATTGAATAGCTTTAAATATACGAAAAATATGAATAACTGCTATAACCAATACGATTCTTAAGTCCTCGTAGTTTATTTAAAATTTGATTTTTTAAGGTTACTTTTGTAAAAACCCCAAAAAAAGTATATTAAAGTGTTAAAAAAGGATATTTGTCCTAAATTAATAGGTTAAACTCTCGTAACACACAAAGAAAAGTTTTTTCCCTTTTGTAACGACAAAACCCGAAAGCATGACCTAAATTTGGTAATTTATCGGAAATTATTTTTAGCGGCTTAATACAAATTTAGTATCTAAAAATCCAAAGGGCGTAAAAAGGGGAAAGAGAATACATATATGACGGGAAAAAAATTAAGGAAAAAAATTTCCTTCTTTATTAAAAAAAAATTAAGTAAGCTGCCAGACCCGTTGTCTATTTGTTTATAAGGACTTTTGAAACTTTTTTCAATCTTTTAATTTCACGTATTTAAAAATAGTGCTAATAAAAACCCAAAAAATTAGTAATGAGATATTTATCTTGCTTATATAAGGCTAAATACTTTAAAACTCCTGGCAATAAATAAAAGAATCTGGTCAATTCTAAAATAAAAACTAACTAAATTAAAAGAGGTCGGTAACTGTTAAATCATTTATATATCCATTTAACAACCCTTTGGTCTATTGATATCTGGATATTTATGCTAATTTTATGAGTTCTGTCTATAGATATTTCCTAGAAATATTATAAATAGGGCCCGGAATTCGGAACGAGCTCGTTCCCTATACTTTTTTTATATCTGGTAAATTCATTGGCGTGCGTATTAAGAAGATATTAATTATAAATAAATTTTTAAAAATGTGAAATAAAAACATAACAGGAGTGTTTTACAATTTATTTGCATTACATGATTATAACTAACGTCTTTTCAAAGTTGGTTTCGGTAAAATTGGTTCTTTTATAATTTAAAACATCTCTAAGTCTAAAAAAGCTCCTTTCGACATCACAGCTTGTAACTGAAGTAAAACGAAAATGATTTTACAAGTCAGTTCTTTTATTTTGTAGTGCCTCAAAAATATGTTTTATTTCTAAAAATCCTGGATTTCTTTCCAATTTTTTGTACATACAATTTTAATTTTTCACCAATTTCATTCGGAACATATTTAAGCTTGTCTTTAGTGATTTGAAATACATGAAATGAAGGCACTAGGGGGGCATTTTGTTTTTATAAGTTTTGAATCACATCCGGCAGATATCCAAAATTTTCAAAAATAAATTTTAAATCAGATTTACAACTTTTTTACTTTTTTCACACTTAAAGCATCATCTTGTAAACTGTCGATAACATTTTTCACCACATTATAATTTATATATATATATATATATATATATATATATATATATATATATATATATATATATATATATATATATATATATATATATATATATATTTTTTTTTTTTTTTTTTTTTTTTTTTGTTTGTTTTTTTATTTTACACTTATTCAGAAATACCATCTAGTCCAGGATGTACCTTGATAGTAAGGCCGAGTTTCCACATCATAGATGGAATAATAACTTCCTTAAGTACACTAACTTAATTATTAATATGGAACTGCCATATTTGCCACCTTGTAATAGCAGGTTGTGGCGGTAATGCGACATAAGGACACATATCTTTAAATTTCGTATACAACATAATCCTTCCAGATTTTGTCGTATTTTGTCCATAGTTTTTAAATAGATCTTATTAACATAGTTATAAGCAGTAGTTTTTTTTCCCAAAAAATTTTCTCGTGGACCGATAATTTATTTTATAAAAAAATATCACCTGCAAAAAAAAGCTTTACATAAACCATGCAGAAGTTTTCGTTTGATACATAATGTTCTCGTTCCGTAGATTTTGATGGCCCCGGAAAACTTTGCATATTTCTAAATGTTGTGGACCTTTAACATGTCGCTCAATTTGATATCGTTTTGTACAAAAAAATTTTAAAAATTAAAATTCTACACCAAACTCCAACTGCACCATTTTCTTAAGCCAGTCAATAAGCCTGATTTAAAAACCAAGCGTTGGTCAATGCGGATGTCTCTTTCAAAAAAAACCTTAAACTTATCTTGGATTGGGGCGCCAAAAATCTTATTCAGTTTAATTCCTCCAAAACACAGGCAGGTTCGCTGTCTAAAAAAAAGTCTATCAATGCTCATCCGTAACATATGGGACAAAATTTTGCAGAACAAAGTGTTATTTATTCTTGTCGGGGTCACTTTTAAGAATAACCTCAACTGGTACAAACAATTTCATCCAATAGCAACTTCAAAAATTTAACTTTTCAGCCAGAAAGTATTTTCCTTCTTCAATCTATATACTTTAAAAAAAAAATATATATATATATATATATATATATATATATATAAATATATATATATATATATATATATATATATATATATATATATATATATATATATATATATATATATATATATATATATATGTATCCAAATTAGACCTTCTTTAGAATATTGTCTTGTCTGTGGAAGCCTCCTACAACTCATTCAGAGATGTTTTTCGTCTTATAAATAATCCCAACGCTCACAGAAAAGCTCTGTCCTCTTGCCCACCGACGATCCCGTAGGGGATCTGTCGATCTTCTTTAGGTATTTTCACGGCTTCTGCTCAAAGGGGGGCCAGTATAATACCTCCTCGGCACTTCCAACGGAGCAACACTTAGTGCAACTTTTAGGGATCCTTTTACAGTTTAACAGAGAGGCCCTGAACTTCCTGCTTTGTAGTTCCTTCATCCCTAGAGTGTCCAGACTATGGAAACTGCTGCCCGCAAAAGGTTTCCCTTCTTCTTCCACAGTTCTTAAAACCATCATTTTAAAAACAAAATACATACCCATGAATTTTTTTCTTTAAAGTGTGGATTACGTACTAAATTTTGACATAGAAAATAAAATCGTATTTCCAGTCTTTTTCAAAAAAAAAAAAACAATTATTCAAATTACCGCCATTACCTTCATATTATGTTCATCTATTTTTTTCAAAAATTTGAGAAAAAAAAAATTTAAAACTTACCATATTATACATTTATATGACGTATTTAAATATAATAAGCTATTAGGCTGCACTGTCAGGGATATCCGTTATTTAACATGGTAAAATTTTAGTTTAACAAAAAACCTAATTTCAATGTGCAGTAAATATAGTACATTACCTACTTATTATTACAATGCCAATTAACTCGTTGAATTTGAGTCTTTAAGCCATGAATGTGAGTAAGAAAAAAAAAGTTGTAAAGTTTATTATTGAAGTTCCTACCGGCGCATACGTCGAGGCAGACGGTTGTTTATTAGCGTGTCGATAACGAATCGATTCATCAATTTAAGTGAGCACTTAAGTTTAAAGTTTTAAATGATATTGTTTTTTCGGTGGTATTAAAATTGAAGGAAAATGCTGAATGCTATCAAAAGCCATGAAGAAGCAAGATTATGTGGTGTATCGTTTTAATAAAACAGGTAAAAAAGCATATAAAATTGCAGGCAAAACCAAGAAAAAAAATTTTAAAGGGATTTATCCAGATTTTACGAAAAGCAATATATGTACATCCCCAGTTTATATGCAGTGACTGTTACATAAAATTATACAAAAATAATTTTTGCGGAATATGTTGATTATAAAAAAAAAATAAAATTAAGCTTCAAAGAGGAAAAGACAAATGCGGCTGCGAAATATGTAAAGTAGCGCGCTTTAATCCAGGCAAACCCACTATAAAAAATAATTTAAAGAAATCTTTAAAAATTTGTACAGTTGTAACCTGAAAATTTCTAAAGGTGTTAGACATAATTCACATTAAGGGAAAAAGTATTAAATACTATTGCCTTGGGACAAGATTGTGAAAGCAAATCGCAAGCAAAATCATTCAGAATGAGAAAGACTGAATCAACTTCAACGATAGTTTTAAACAAAGGAGGGAACGGGGTTGGTTCATTGGGAAAAAGGATTCATCGGAAAAAGTATAAAAAAAAAGATACATTAAAAAAAAATACAGCTTCAGTGCAATCTTTCTTTAAATACTATGATAAAAATAACCTCAAAAATTTAAAAAAAAGAACTAAAAGTAGAACCTTTTTCCATAGACAACCTTAAAAAAAATTTAACTTTAATGCACTCATATTTTGAATCAACTAATATCTCAAATGTGGATGCAGGTAAAAAGAGTCAAATTTCATATGCTTCTTCGTGTATTGCAGAAAAACTACCGCAGCTGCTATTGTACTTATTGCAGGAAAGACAAATGGACGAGGAATTTCATTTAAAATTGGAATCGATAGGGGGGATGGTTCATTAAAAATCTGCTTAACAATTTTGCCTACACATAATAATCAAAATATAGAAAAAGAGGTTTCACAGCAATATTCGGGTATTAACAAACTTTTAATTATTGGTTTGGGGGCCTATGATGATCGAATCCAAACGGAATATAGAATTTTGTTTAAGAACAATGGACTGCAGTCGATTTGTAATTTATTTTCGTACCCCTTTTTGTGCCCCCTTAAAATTAATATGATGCTACTTGGGTTCAATCAAACTCATCTACACACCCATGTCCGTGGAGCGATGTGGGGCAAAAGATTTACAGAGCCTAGGATGCCTAAGAACCATAAAATTTTTTTGACCAGGCCAAGTTATGGCATCAAGAAACTAATGGTGATCTCTTTTAAAGCGAATTTATTACACTAATTGTATTTTAATCCCTTTTTGATTTTAGAATATCTAATGCCGTTTTTAAAATTATCCTCGGTCACTGTTAAACTGTCTATTAACCTCAAAGCCTCATCACGCGGAAGAACTTTGGAAATCAATCGTTGTACGTTAGAAAGAGACTCTTTTTTTACAATCAATGCGTCAAAAATTTGAAAACTAGCCCATTCAGTGCTATTGCCCTTTGAATGGCTGTATGTTAATTTGAGGTAGTCTTACCTCAACTTTAGGAACGTTTTGTTGTACTAAAGCTTGCGCAGGAAAAAAATTTTTGAGGGTATTAAAAAAACTCGTGGAAATCTTTTTAATTTTGTCTTTAAAAACATAAGTATTAAAGATTGATCGTTCCTAAAGACCCCTATTTTAATTTTGAGCTTCGTAAAACTAATTAGATAACTCTCTATTTCACCTTGAATTTGGCAATATTTTTCATATGCCGACTTTTAAATATTGATTTTTTTCCCTCAAAGCAAGTGATATTATTCTGGACGTCTAAGTTTTTTGTTGTCCAATTATATACTTTTGTGATAATCCCTTTTGGGGGCAATAGCACGAGCTTTTTTGGAAGAATCAAAATCCATTTTTATAATTTCAAATACCTCTGTCAAGAATCTTATTATCTAATTTTAAATATAACAGGGAAATTTTGTTTTTATATTGAAAATACGTATTGTCACAAAACTTATAATAACCCTATAAAGTTATTTTAAAAATTTTTCAATAAGTTTACAGGGACCCGAAGACATCTAGAAACACACAATGCATTTTAAATTAATTCAACAAACCAATTAATTAAAAGGAAAAAATATTTTTACACTTGTCAATTTGACAGCCAAGCAAGCGATCCGGCTCGAAGGACCAAAAAAGGAAAGAGACGGGGGAGCCAATTTGTTAGGCGCGCCAAGTTCCTTTCCCGAACGCACTTCAAATTTTCAATTTGAAATGCTATCCAAACTTACGAAAAGACTTCCAAAAATTTGGGTGATTGTTTTTATGAACGCTCGCTTGACTGTTAATAATCAACTTGGTTTGTTGAATAAAACACAATTGTTAAAAAAATCCAAAGTTGTAATTTCCTGTTGAAAAACTTAACTTAATCTTTTATATTACAATATCATTCATAGTCACGAACAATTCTATTTATAACAAAAAAAATCCGCAAGAATCTGCAAAGAATGTCTGTCTTGCTTTTCAAAAAACCACCCTTTAAAATTATAAGTTTTGCAAAATTTTTCTTGTTTGTTACTAAAGTTGAATTTCTATCTTTATTGCGCCTTTAGAATAATAACAAAAATGTACTTACATAATTTTTAGTGTCCAAAGGATATTTCTAATTGCTTTCAATTTTGAATTTGGAAATTTACTGAACTTTTAGAATCTTAAAAACCCGGATTTAAAATCATGACAATCAAAAAATTATCTGGTAGCTGTCACACCTGCTCATCTGTTAGTTGTCACACCTGCTCACGGAACCTGCAGCATCTTCTTGTCACTTTTTTAAAAGGTTAAAAGATGAAAATCCAATTTTTAAAATTTTGGACGCTTGGGAAAATAATGGATAAGGAAACCTTTATATTCTGGAGAAGTTCAATACTCTTCCTTGATTTACAATAGGGGTTAATATTTTGTTGACTTAGGGGAATTTATGCAAACTTTATGCATAAGGGAAAATTTTGACAATGTTAAAAAAAATGACTTCTTACTACTTTTTTATCTATGGTAACACAACAACATAGTAAATCCTTTGAAAGGGGGGAAAATATTACAAAAACAGGGTTGAAGCGGCTTGCACTTTGTAAGCAACACAATAAATAAAAAATGGAGCTATAAAAAAAACTAACTGAGAAAAAATACATGTAAAAATTAGGATTAAGAATCACTGTTGCAGAGGGTTTTTGCAACATACTGCCCCTTGGTTCCAAACTTCAAAAAAAAAAAAAAAAAAAAAAAAGAAAAATTAGTATTGGGAGTTAGAATAATTTAGGAAGAGTCACACTCTCTGTATGACTCAATAATAGGTTGTTCTGGGAAATGGACAAACTTAACAATACTTCTGGTAAACACACCATCTTGGGTTTTAACTCTGACGACTTTAACCTGGTTGTCTTTCCCAGGAAAATTCCTTATAACCCTAGCTAGAGGCCATTTAAAGGGGGGGGATCCTTCATCCTTTAGAAGGACCAAAGAGTCAAAGCCAAATTTGGGAAAGCTTAACCACTTTGGACGATTCTGTAATCTGTTGAGGTAGTCAACTTTCCTTTTTTTCAAAAATACCTGTTGCAGTTTGATACTTACTCAGGGGTTGAGTCTTTTTTTGACCCCTGTTAAGTCTTTTCAGGGGTGATAAGCTCGCCCCTATAGAAAGTGACGGAGTCAAAACTTGAAAATCATTAGGATCATTGGGAGAGAGACATAGAGGTCTAGAATTCAAAATTGCCTCTATTTGACTAGGATGGTATAAAACCTCTTCAAAGGTCAGGCTGTCTGACCTATTATACGGTAAATATGATGTTTTACACTTTACAGCTGATTCAAATTCCTCCCCAGTGGGGACTTCTAGGGGGAAGGGAACTAATTGAATTTCATTCTGTCAAAAATTTTTTTTATGGAGTTTGAATTGTTCTTATTTTAAAAAAGAACAAAAAGGTCAAGTTGATTTTAGTTCCAACAAAATTGGATCCATTGTCACAGAAAATTAAACTTGGGTTACCCCGGCGAGAAATGAAATTTTTTTCAAGGCTAAGATAAAATCTTCAGAGGACAAACTAGATACAAGTTCAAGATGAAAGGCCCCGTAATAAAAACACACAAACACTGCCATGTAACATTTTACTTTTGAAGCCCAATTTTTGAGGATTTTAAAAAAAATGGTCCACCAAAATCGATCCCAACACGACTAAAAGCGCGGGGAAACGTTACTCTGTCTGACGGTAAGTCAGCCATGATCTGCTCAGCTGGTTGAGCCTGAAACGAAAACAAGTTTAAATTATAGATTATCTTTTTGATTTCTAAGACCATTCAACGCCAATATCGCAGTCTAAAGTTTGAAAGGACGGTTTGAGCACCTACTGTCCCAAACGTCTGTGCTCTTGGATTAGCATTAAGGCCCAAACATAATTTTTTGAAGGTAGAAGAATGGGGGTGTTTCGATGGAAATATTAGCTTTTTCTAATCTACCCCCAATGTCCTCATTTTGTCTATGAAGGAGTTAGTTTTTGAAAATTTTTCTGTCAGTTACAGAATTCAATTTTTAATTCAGAAATTTCCTTTGAAAACCTTGCACTGATAATTTTTAAAATTAAATTTAAACTACGGACTTCACTATCTTTTAATACAGCATGATGGGAATAAAGAATTTTTGACATTGCAAATCATTTGTGAGAGAAAGAGGGACATAATTAGCATGACTAAGAGCTACATACTCATCAATGAATTTTTATAATCACTGAAATATTCAGGATTCTTTTCAAATTTTTTCTCTAAATTTAGGAATCGCCTTTTCGCAATAGAAAAAGAATCACCAAGTTTGAGATCCTGCTCAGGATTTCTTAATGGCAAATCCACTTGAAAGGTACCATTTTCGAGAATTTTGGTCGTTTTTTGAAAAATAGTTTCTGCCGTTTCATCTTCAATTGACAGAGGTTTCTTTTGCGGAAGTTCTTCAATTGTCCAAAATTTGGAAACAATCTCTCCAGTGAATTTTCATCATTTTGTATGAAAAGTGATACAACAGGATGTATCTGACTATCAGAAGAAAAATAGGAATTACTTGGATGCAAGTTGTGATGCAAGTGTCCTGATATTGGCTGAGTATGAAAAGTGCCACCCAGTATCCAACCTAGATGAGTATTCAAAAGTGTAGAAGATTTTTACCCAAATGAATCATGCCTCTAGTCAATAATTGATAATATAGATCGGAACCAATCAAAAGGTCAATTTCAGAAGGGTGACCAAAACTGGGATCAGCTAGGCATAATGTATTTGGAATATTCCAAGTGTCTGTATTTAGAAAAACTGTGGCAACTTATTTGTAATGACTGGCAAAATTACACAGGATAATTTGAACATTTTATTAGAGCAAGCTCGTGAACAAATAGTAATATCTACCATATTGCTGGATATTTTATTCGAAAGTGCGATACCTGACAACCGAGTTGTTTTAGAGTAAGGAGTGAAATTTAGTTTTTGAACAAGTTTTTCCGTGATAAATGAATTTTGTGAGCCGTTATCGAGGATTGCCTTGACTTGTATAGGATTTCCATGCCTATCATAGATCTTAACACAAGCTGTAGCTAAAAGAACCTGTGAGTTTTTTGCAGAAAATGCAGAAAGGACATGGGATTGTTCATTTTGATTGGATGAGTTTTGTGGACTAACTGGTGGACCAGAAGCTTGTAATTTTAAAACTTCTGAATTTGGAGGGATCTGATGCTTATTACTTTCACATTGTTTACCTATATTCCGAGAGTTAATGTATGTCGTCTGCAACTGATGCCCTTGAGCTTGGTCAGCATTGGAGTTGACTCTTGGGTTAGGATTAGGACCACCAGAATTCCCTGTATTTCTGGAAGAACGGAATTGTTGGGTTGGATATGTCTGGGAACCATTTTTGTCTGAAACTGGATTAAAATTGTTGAATGAATTGTGTAATAAAGAATGATGCTTTTTTGAACATAAATAACAACCTTGTGAAGTGCAGGTCATTGAAGTATGCGCATCCGTGCCCAGACAGTTGTAACATAATTTTTTAGAATTTACAAAACTTCTTTTTTCCTGTAATGTTAAATTTTTAAAAGTATTACAAACATAAATTTTATGAGGTTCATTGCAATAAAAACACTTCTTAAAATTTGAGGGTTTACTTGAGCCCAAAATTGTGTTAGAATGTAAAGAAACATTATTATTGGATTTAAGACTCTTTTTATTTGCATGAGAATCTGTACCAGATAAGTTCTCAAGAATTATACATCTTTTCTCAAGAAAATCAAAAAATTCCTCTAAGGTAGGAAGCGTCAAGGGCACGCTCCATTTCATAGGCCTTGCGAGTGCCAAAATCTAACTTTTTACTTAATAAATAAATCATAAGGAGATCAAACAATTTTTGGGCAGAAAATTTAAAGTTTGCAAGTGAACCTAAATTTCTTTTACAATTTGTAAGAAATCCTCTCAAATTAACAGCATTACATTTTTGTAAAGAAGTGGAATCCAAGAAAGCAGCAAAATGCGCATTTATTACACTAATTGTATTTTCATACCTTGATTTTAGAATATCTAATGCCGTGTTAAAATTATCCTCGGTCACTGTTAAACTGTCTATTAACCTCAAAGCCTCATCACGCAGGAAGAACTTTAAGTAAATCAATCGTTGTACGTTAGAAAGAGACTCATTTTTTACAATCAATGCGTCAAAAATTTGAAAAAAACTAGCCCATTCAGTGCTATTGCCCTTGAATGGCTGTATGTTAATTTGAGGTAGTCTTACCTCAACTTTAGGAACGCTTTGCTGTACTAAAGCTTGCGCAGGAAATACACTCGCAGAGGTATTCAAAAACTAGTGGAAATCTTTTTAATTTTGTCTTTTAATATGACATAAGTATTAAAGTATTGATCGTCTACAAGATCCCTATTTTCAGAGTCTTGAGCTTCGTCAAACTCAATTAGATAACTCTCTATTTCACCTTGAATTTGGCAATATTTTTCATATGCCGACTCTAAAATATTGATTTGTTTCTCAAAGCAAGTGATATTATTCTGGACGTCTAAGTTTTTTGTTGTCCAATTATATACTCTTGTGATAATGCCTTTAGCAATAGCACGAGCTTTTTTGGAAGAATCAAAATCCATTTTTATAATTTCAAATACCTCTGTCAAGAATCTTACTTATCTAATTTTAAATATAACAGGAATTATGTTTTTATATTGAAAATACGTATTGTCACAAAAACTTATACATATCGTATAAAGTTATTATAACTTATTCAATGAAACGCATATACAGTGTACCCGAAGACATCTAGAAACGCACACAATGCATTTTAAATTAATTCAACAAACCAATTAATTAAAAGGAAAAAAAATATTTTGACACTTGTCAATTTGACAGCCAAGCAAGCGATCCGGCTCGAAGGACCAAATGGAAAGATTTGACGGGCAGCTAATTTGTTAGTTGCGCGCCAAGTTCCTCCAGAACGCACTTCAAATTTTCTAATTTGAAATGCTATCCAAACTTACGAAAAGACTGGGCCAATTAGGGTGATTGTTTTTATGAACGCTCGCTTGACTGTTAATAATCAACTTGGTTTGTTGAATAAAACACAATTGTTAAAGATCCAAAGTTGTAATTACCTGTTGTACAAACTTAACTTAATCTATATATTACAATATCATTCATAGTCACGAACAATTCTATTTATAACAAAAGATCCGCAAGAATCTGCAAAGAATGTCTGTCTTGCTTTTCAAACAACGCACTTAATATTATAAGTCTCTGCAAAACTTTTCTTGTTTGTTACTAAAGTTGAATTTCTATCTTTATTGCGCCTTTAGAATAATAACAAAAATGTACTTACATAATTTTTAGTGTCCAAAGGATATTTTTAATTGCTTACAATTTTGAATTTGGAAATTTACTGTAACTTTGAGAATTTTCTAAAACCTGGATTTAAAATCATGACAATCAAAAACTTATCTGGTAGCTGTCACACCTGCTCTCATCTGTTAGTTGTCACACCTGCTCACGGAACCTGCAGCATCTAATACTTGTCACTTTAACAGGTTAAAAGATGAAAATCCAATTTTGTAATTTTGCACGCTTGGAAAGTAATGGATAAGGAAACCTTTATATTCTGGAGAAGTTCAATACTCTTCCTTGATTTACAATAGGAGTTGAATATTTTGTTGGACTTAAAGGCGAATTTATGCAAACTTTATGCATAAGAAAATTATGACAATGTTAAAAAAAATGACTTCTTCTACTTTTTTTTTATCTATGGTAACACAACAACATAGTAAATCCTTTGCAGGTGGAAAATATTACAACAAACAGGGTTGAAGCGGCTTGCACTTTGTAAGCAACACAATAAATAAAACATGGAGCTATAAAAGAACTAACTGAGAAAAATACATGTAAAAATTAGGATTAAAAATAAGAATCACTGTTGCAGAGGGTTTCTGCAACAACATACCGCCCCCAGAACTTCATATTGCGAATTTTTGACTGTTTGAAAAAAGAAACTCCTGATATGGCTAAAAATTACTGCATAAATCTGCTTGTAAACTTAATCATTATCAACGATTTAACGGCAATAATGCTAGAAAACTGGTAAAATCTTTTACAATTCTTCAAAGTCTTTGTCCAGGTAACTTTTGCTTGATGTAATAATTTATTATTAAACTTTTTTTTCGCATTTTCGCATTTGTGCCACCACAAATTTAAAATACACAGTGTCAATTACAACCTGAATAAGAATTTAGAAAATTTTGGTTTAAATTTATTGAGATGTGTATGCTCCTTTAATGGAAGACGCGTATAGATCATACGAACCCAAATTAGTAAATTATTTTGTATAATAACTATAGAGTAAGTATTTTTATTTGAGTAATAAATGTAATTATACAAATAAAAAAGTCGCCTAATCCTTTGTTTTATCGAAATCTAAAAAAATATTTATAAAAAATAATGGATAATTTTCTTAAAATTTTTAGATATTAAAAAAGTAAACAAAAAATAAAATTCAAAAAAAGACGTGGAATTACGATTTTATTTTCTATGTCAAAATTTAGTACGTAATCCACACTTTAAGAAAAAAAAATTCATGGAGTATGTATTTTGTTTTTTGAAATGATGGTTTTTAAGAACTGTGCTTCCAGTCTCCAAATATTAAGACCCGGGTGAACAAACTCCCTCTCACCACACTTAAGACACCCACGGTGGGCCACAGCCTTCGTGGACTGTCCAAAGTTAAAAATCACCTCTTTAACTTTCAAATAAAAAAGTAAAATATGAAAGGAGCCACTCCAACTTTATTTTTTTACTGGTACTCATTATTTATTTGCCTGTTAGCGACTTACACCTTTTTAAATGTAACAAATTATTTTGGCACAAATATAATTTGATTTACCCCAGATTTACCCTATGTAACGGAACTGGTTTGGCCCGGAGAGTTTTCGTACTGCACTTGAAGAGTTTTATTTCCACCAACAAAACTATGTTTGTGGAGTAATTGCATAAATATGAACTCTAATAGAAGTGCAATCAAATATTTTTAAATTTATATAGACAAAAAGTCTATTTTAATTTCAATTTATTTCATATAATTTATATAAAAGCATTATAAAATATCATAGTTTAATTATTTAGTTGTTGCAAAAACTCTTCTAAATTTTTTACTTTGCCACGTCTTTTATATTATTCTACAAGAAATCACACCGAATAAAAATACCAAAATAAAAACCATAAATACCAAAGGAATTTAAATTATTTATTGCATTTTTATTTGGTATATTCTATATCATTTTAAACTCAAAATTGTAATGGTTTTTTATCGATGTCCGGTCCCTAATTATAAATTATTAACTGATTTATATTGATGACAAACAGTTTTATTGCAAATAAATAGGTTTTCTTTTTTATACATCTTTGGGTGCTCCATATGTGTATTATTGGTTTTTAAAACTATTAACTTTTACATAAGAAACAAAACACGCTAAGCATTTTCGTAACTGGGCAGCACAGGTGAAAGGTCTGTTGGGATGCACAAAGCACTAAATATATAAAAATAAATAGGATAAAGTAGTGTTTACCAATGAATTTTTTTTATGTCCGATGGCCATGCAAGAATTAAAAGACCATTTAATAAAGAAAAGCATGTACATCGAGTTACTAATGAAATGGTCCAGGGATCTATTGGGTACGATGGTAGGTCACCTCCTACTTCTATTAGAGAGTCAGGAGATCTGAAACATGGTTTTCAGATCTCCTGACCTTAGTCTCATAGAAAATATGTGGAACATTGTGGATAGAAGCATAACTACATAACTAACTAATACTAACCACGACAGACATAAGAAGACCTTTGACATCAACGTCAGTTAGCTTGAGATGAGTTGTCTGAAAAGAAAATCTAGTATTTATTTAGACCAGATTCCTTCTCTGGCAGCTCCCAACAGAGCAACATATAGTGCCACTCCTATGTGTTACTCTACAATTTAACTTCAAAGGCCCCAAATTTCCCCATTTGTTCGTCCCTTATTCCTATAGTGTGAACCCCCAAACTCCAAATATTTAAGTCATTTATTAATAAATTACCTTTTATTTCGGCGTAAAGCCTTTGAAGACTATTTTCAGATAATTAATAGATCGATACAAGTGTATGGCAAACTATGATGGATCAACACATTAGTAATGCCACATACAAAATACTTTTATACTTTTATAAAAAAAGACAATTTTTAATAAAATGTCTATCATAGCTATCCAAATTATGCACTTTAAAAATAATTAGCATTAAATTATTACTAAAAGACGTTCTCATGTCATATATTATTCTTACAAAGCCAATAAGATAAAATAGAATAAAAAGGTTTGTTAAGTATTAACAAAAATATAAAATTAAAATCTATTAACCTTTTCTCTGATTTTTCCAATGATAGCTTTTACGGTTTTTAGAATTTTCCTAGTAAAGAATATAATGTCTTAGCCCTGTGTGCTGTTAAGAAATAAAATTACTAACAAATGGGTTAAATAATTTTTCACAATTATGCCTTGTTAACTTTGGTATATGATAATCAAAAAACTTCATAAATTTCCCGGCGTCCAATTATAACAAATGCTATATCCTTTGCAACATGAGTTAGGGTTGCATGTGGTGTTTGAGCTATTGCGAGGTTAAATTTATCCCAGATTTCCGTGACTTGTGGTCACTACACTAATAGCCATAATATTTACAATTTATTTTTAAACATGTTTATTTTTTTTACTTTTATTTGATAGTCGCATTTTACATATTTATTAACGGCCTTGTCGCATTGATACAACATTTTTGCATGCACATTTACTGATTTGTCGTAGTAGTTATTTACTACGGGGAGTAGAGGTAAGGAGCACAATCCCTGTGTTGAAAAAGTGGCCCTCAAATTGCAGTAAACTAAGATGACGTTGGTGTTTCAAAGGACCGTTTTAAAATAAAGTGCCAAACCGGTCAAGTCTTCTAATTATTTACGGTTTAACTGTTGGGTTAAATTAGTTAAATTTTCATTTAACTACATTGGCCGTTTACATTTCAAATACAATACATTGACTGACTACTTAAGCCTATACAAATACTTGAAATATTTTACTACTTTCCTCAGCAAACCTTACTTGATATCTTGCGATCAAGTTCACACCATATAGCCCAGTCTGTAGGTAAAAATAAGGGCTGTTTATGACGTTAATTTGTAGCAGGTTGAAAAGTGTTAGAAGTTGTAGAGGGTAGTTACCTGAATATGACTATATAGTTCTAGACTCGAAAAAAAGGTGCAAGGGTGTGGGGGGTGAGGGTTAAAAGTGTTAAAAACGTGTTTTTCGCTTCTGCAAGCGCCATTGTTAATTTTAGAGGAATACGTTTATAATGTTTTTTTTAGGTATTAAAAAAACCTATAATTTGAGCCCGACTAAAATTGATTTGGTCTATTTGTTTATGAAAAAATGCAAAAAACCGTTAAAAATCGCCATTTTTTTGAAATGTTGATAATTATTGCAAAAATATTTTTTATTGATTTCTGTCATTGCAAAACATAGGTTTCGTAATTCTTAATTAAATGAGAGGTTTTAAAGCAGGATCGGATAATTTTTTGCTAAGATAATTGAGTTTTACTGATTTTAGAGCCCTAATCTAGTAGGCTATATCTTTTTTGTTTATAAATATTTTAGGTATTACAAACTGTCTCTTGCTTTTTCAAGACTTATATTTTACTAATTTAGATCAACGAAATAAAAAAATATTATTAAGTCCTTCGTTTTGAGCCTTAAAAAAAGGTACTTTTTTGTTAATAAACAATTGGAGCCGGAGCGCCCCTGCATAAGTTAAGAATTTTAAACCAAGAAATATGGAAAGCTGACTTCAAAACAATTTTTTTTGAAAAAAGAAATTATTTTATTTATTTAAATTCCAAATTACTTAAAATTTGCAATAAACATTCAAAAATAAAAAAATATTAATTTTTAATTTTTTCCAAAAGCATTTCTTAAAAAAATCCAAAAAATTTGGTTATTTGATTATAACTCGAAAAATATTACATTTAGATGAAAAAATTTTATTTTTTAAATTAAAGGTCTTATAAAAATACATAGTTTATGTCCTATAAAGTTTTGTGTATCGTTAATAGTTTTTAAGATATTGACATACATTACATTTAAAAAAATCGTTAATATCTGAAATTATGCCTTTTTTTGAATATTTGCTGTTTGACCCCCAATTTTTACTTCAGATTTGTGTTCAGCGGAAAAAAATACACCAGAAAATCCTATACCCACATCCAGCACATACCACTTTTACTCAATTAAACTTAATTTTATTTATATTTTAATTTTTTATCTGCAACCCTATTAGACGACAAATTAATTAATAAATCTGAAGGCACTTTAGAAATCGAAAAGCCAGATGGGTGTTCATGACTCCTCCAATTAAAATGGTATTTGCGAGAGATCAATTAATATATCTGAAACTGAACTTTTAATTTAAGATTTATTAATTAATATGTCGTCTAATAGGGTTTCAGATAAAAAATTTAAATATAAATAAAATTAAGTTTAATTGATTACACAGCCCCACAAAAAAAGTGGTGCATGCTAGGTGTAAGTATAGAAATTTCTGGAGTATTTTTTTCCGCTGAACACAAATCTGAAGTAAAAATTGGAGGTTAAACAGCAAATAATTAAGAAAAGGCATAATTTTACATATTAACGACTTTTTTAAATGTAAAGCGTCAATATCTTAAAAACTATTAACGATACACAAAACTTTATGGGACATAAACTATGTATTTTCACAATACCTTTAATTTAAGTGATATAATTTTTTCATCTAAACGCAATATTTTTCGAGTTATAATCAAATAACCGAATTTTTAGGATTTTTTAAAGTATGATTCTGGAAAAAATTGTAAATTATTATTTTTTTAATTTTTAAATGTTTATTGCAAATTTTATTTAATTTGGAATTTAAATAAATTAAATAACTCCTTTTTTTTCAAAAATATTTGTTTTGAAGCCAGCTCTCCATATTTCTTGGTTTAAAATTCTTAACTTATGCAGGGAGCGCTCCGGATCCAATTGTTTATTAACAAAAAAGAACCTATTTTTTGGGCTCAAAACGAAGGATTTAATTTTTTTTTTCGTTGATCTAAATTAGTAAAATATGAGTCTTGAAAAAGCAGTAGACAGTTTGTAATACCTAAAATATTTATAAACAATAAAGATATATCCTACTAGATTAGGGCTCTTAAATCAGTAAAACTCAATTTTCTTAGCAAAAAATTATCCGATCATGCTTTAAAACCTCTCATTTAATTAAGAATTTAAAAACCTATATTTTGCAATGACAGACATGGATAAAAAAATATTTTTGCAATAAATTGCAATTTCAAAAAATTATAGGTTTTTTTAATACCTAAAAAAACATTATGAACGCATTCCTCTAAAATTAACAATGGCGCTTGCAGAAGCAAAAAACACGTTTTCAGCACTTTTAACCCTCCACCCCCCACCCTTGCACAATTTTTTCGAGTCTAAAACTATATAGTCAAATTCAGGTAATCACCCTCTACAACACCTTTCAACCTGTTACAAATTAAAGTCATGAAAATTACTTTCAGACTGGGCTAATACATACCTACCCTCCGCTACACCAGCGCTAAATGCTATTCTAGGGCACATTTTTAAATCAAACAGCAATAAGAGATTGTGCGTATTATATCTACCCTCCATATTATTTATACAGTGCGAGTATCTAACTTAAAATAAATTCAGTAAATCAAACATGTATTTTTTTGTTGGAAATAGGCTCGAACACATCGATTAGTATTCTGAATTGCGCTCTTTTGATGTAATAAAATTTTATACAACATGTCTCAACTTTGAGATTTGATGTTATCGAATATTTTTTTAATGGCAAAACTAATTTTTTTATGACTATTATGAAAGAGTATATCAAGTTACACATGGGTGCCAAATTTCAAATTTTTATTTCTTGTCATTTAAAAGATATTTCCAAATATATATTTGATATATTAGAATAAATTCAGTAAATCAAACAAGGTTTTTTTTGAAAATATGCTCGGACACATCGATTTGTATTCTAAATTGCGCTCTTTTTGATGTTATGAAATTGTATACAGCATGTCCCAAATTTTAGATATGACGTCATTGAATATTTTTTGTTATGGCAACCCTATTTTTTTATTATGTTTAAAAAGTATATCTAGTTACACATGCAAACCAAATTGTAATTGTTTATTTCTTGTTACTTAAAAGATATTTGTAAAATATCTAATTCAAAATCTTATTTGATTCAATTTACCATCAAAATAATAAACGTCAGCTCGACAAAAAATGATAAACCAATACCTTATGACATTAAACTTATAAACTGCATAAAAATATAATTAAGTTCATTAAGATATCTTCATTCTTCAAATGATATGTTTTGTCAAATATCTTTTAAATGATAAGAAATAAAAGTTTAAAATTTGTCACACATGTGTAACTTGATATACTCTTTGAAAATACTCATAAAAAAAAATTAATGTTGCCATTTAAAAAAAATAGTCGCTGACGTCATATCTCAAATTTAATACATAATGTATAATATTGTATTACATTAAAAAGAGCGCTGTTTAAAATACTAATTGACGTGTAAGAGCATATTTCCGAGAATAAATGTCTTTGATTTACTAAATTTATTCCAAGTTAGAAACTCGCACTAAATACAAACCGGGGTAGCACTACCGAATTGTCTAAAATGTACCGTAAAATGCAATGTCTGAATTTCGGTACTTTAATACCATTGATGAAACTTAAAAAAATGGGTTAGGTGTTTTCAGCAAGTATATTATTATAATATACCGGGTGACAACGAAATCACTACCCAGCCCTTTATTTTCGTGAATGAAAACATATGGCTTTTAAATTTTGAAATGATTTATTATATTATAAGATGCCAATTTTGAATATTATAACATGTGTCTGTCACTTCCGGTTTAACCAGAAACGACATCAATTTTTATTTTTTCAATGAAACACCCTGTATATTTTTCGGAATTTGGATTTTATGGATCATTTCTGATATAAAATCTATATTATATCCTATACCTATCTCTGCATGTTCTTGAGAAAATGGCGATTAAAGATGTCCAAACTACCGCACATTATGCAGTTTTATGGGAAATCAAGTAAATGTTATAAAAATTTATTATGTTTAATTTAATTCTTCCTAAATACCCTATCTGGGAAAATCATAATAAAACTACTTCCGGCTTTACCGGAAGTGCTGCGAAAATTGACTTTTCTAATAATATTACTTCAAAAATTTTAATGCAACACCCTGTATATTTTTTAAAATTTGGATTTTACGGGTCATTCCTAATATAAAATCTGTATTATATACTATACCTATCTTTGTTAGTTTTTGAGAAAATGGCGATTGAATATGTCCAAACTACCGCACATTATGCAGTTATAGGGGGAAACAATTTTCTCAAAAACTAACAAAGATAGGCATAGGATATAATATAGATTGTATACCGGGAATGAACCATAGATGGATTCTATGGTTCATTCCCGGTATACAATCTATATTATATCCTATGCCTATCTTTGTTAGTTTTTGAGAAAATTGTTTCCCCTATAACTGCATAATGTGCGGTAGTTTGGACATATTCAATCGCCATTTTCAACTAAAGATAGGTATGTTTATAATACGGATTTTATATTAGGAATGACCCGTAAAATCCAAATTTTAAAAAATATACAGGGTGTTGCATTAAAATTTTTGCAGTAATATTATTAAAAAGTCAATTTTCGCAGCACTTCCGGTAAAGCCGGAAGTAGTTTTATTATGACCCCCACAGATAGGAAAAAATAAATGAAACATTATAAATTTTTATAACATTTATTTGTTTTCCCATAATACTGCATAATGTGCGGTCGTTTGAACATCTTCTATCGCCCTTTTCTCCAAAACAAACAGAAATAGGTATGGGATATAACATACATTTTATAGTAGAAATTATCCGTAGAATCCAAATTCCGAAAAATATACAGGGTGTTCCATTGAAAAAATCAAAGTTGATATCGTTTCCGGTTAAACCGGAAGTGATAGACACATGTTATAATATCCAAAATCGGCATCTTATGATATTATATGTCATCCTAAAATTTGACAGCCATATGTTTTCATTCAAGAAAATAAAGGGCTGGGTAGTGATTTCGTTGTCACCCGGTATATTTGTCTTTGTTGGATAATCCCACCAAAGACGTTTTAGATTATATAGACCAGTTGTTTTATTCATGGATCACTTTATTGACACCTCAGAGATAGATATAGAAGTGGGGTTAGCTACAGGGTAAACGTGCAACAAGTTACGCGATCTGGTGGTGAGAACTCCAATATTAAAATATAGAAAATATTTGATGCCCTAGCAATATTATATCTGTACTTAGCAGTATTACGAACGAATTTATATTAATCATGGTTAAAATAATTTTACTCTTTATTTTAAAACAGTTGAGTAAAAGAGATCACGTTTTTTTCTTTATTTGCATATAAAAAAAACACATCTTGTAGGTTCTGCAAGGGATTTGTCCCATTGTTCATGTTAACAAATGAACAGGTATTTTTCTAAAAATGACTAATTTTGATTTTGTACCTTTAAAGCGAACAATACACTTCTTTTAAAAGACTACAGTTGACAATATTAGTGTATATCTGCGCCTTAACAACTGGGCTCTTTGGGTCCGCCTTTCTTCTAGAGTTAACTGACCAGTGTATTGTTGCCAGTATCAAAGCAATGTTCACAAATATTTATATTGGGATAATAATTGTCTGACTAGAAGAGTTGATTTTTTTACGTCCTACACACTTTTAGAAAGTTTTTCAATAATATGATCGTTAGTGAATAAAAGCCTGTAATCCATAATGTAATTAAAAACCTGGAATAATTATCTATTTTCTTATAATCACAAATGAGTGACATGCAGCGCCTTTCAGGAAGTCCGCATCATATAAGCCTTTTTTTTAATAATATAAATAAAACTTAAGTTTTTCATTGGTTTCTGCTTCAAATTCGATAAAAAAAAATATGCAGACTTGCTTGCTAAAATGACATCTGTTATCTGTAATAGGCTTAAAAAAATGGTTAAAATGGTAAAATAAAAAAATAATAGAGGAAAACATAATCAAAATATTACTTATAAAGCAATTTCATGTCTACTTACCAAGTGTAAGCTACCCAGGATAAAGGCGATAATTTTACTCTGTTTGGAAAATTAAAAAAAAAACTCTTATCAAAAATCTACTTTATTCTACCCATTTGTTGGTAAAATACTTTCTTTCCAATAGTATTTTTATAATAAACACCCTTATTATTTTAATTTAAATAAAAAATCCTAGAATGTTACCAATAAAAATACAGAATTACAGTTAGGTAGCAGTAACTGCTGTGAAAACCTAAAATATGTATAGTGTATTACTTATTATGTTAAAATTGTTCAGTCCTAATTTTCCTATTTTTAAAAAACAAAATCAACAATTCTTATAAAAATACTATAGAGAAGTAAGTATTTTACCAACAGATAAGTTAATGCAGGTAAAATAAACCAGATTTTAAAGTTTTTTTTTTAGTTTGCCCAAAATACTAATAAAGGTAACTTTATTGTAAGTTGTTCAGTTTTTATAAATAAAAATAAAAAACAATAAAGACATCTTTTTCATAAATTTTGACAGATAACATGTGTCATTTGGTCGACCGATTCTGCATAATTTTTTATCATTTTTAAAGCACAAACCATGGCCAAACTCAAAGTCTATTAAAATTAAAAAAAAAATCTCACATAAATCTTTTTCAGTTTTATACAATTAGACAAAGGAGCTTAAAGTATTTTATTTCAATATCAATATCCAATTGATGTTTCAAATAAAAGGTAATTCGTATTCATGACACTTGTCTAAAATATGATACTGTTGGTCCGCAAAAGGTTAGTGACTGTATTTTATTTCTGAATTTATATTAAAATATTTTCTCCGTAACAGAAGACTTAGCAGTATTTGCAAAAAAATATAAAAACTCTACATATAATATTAAAATATGATCTTTTTCTAGAATTTTACTAAAACACTTTACTTTAATCCTGTAAGATTCCATTAATTATGAGTAACAGATTAATATTTTGTATAAAATGTTTTTTTTTAATCCAAATAAGATACAAAAAATATTAATAAAAATATAATAAGAAAGAAAACATTTTCTTTATTATTATTATTTTTTCTTTTTCTAGAATTTTACTAAAACACTTTAATTTAATCCTGTTAGATTCCATTAATTATGAGTAACAGATTAATATTTTGTATAAAATGCTTTTTTAAAAAACCAAATAAGATACAAAAAATATTAATAAAAATATAATAAGAAAGAAAATATTTTCTTTATTATTATTATCTTTTCTTTTTCTAAAATTTTACTAAAACACTTTAATTTAATCCTGTTAGATTCCATTAATTATGAGTAACAAATTAATATTTTGTATAAAATGTTTTTTTCAAACCAAATAAGATACAAAAAATATTAATAAAAATATAATAAGAAAGAAAATATTTTCTTTATTATTATTATCTTTTCTTTTTCTAGAATTTTACTAAAACACTTTAATTTAATCCTGTTAGATTTCATTAATTATGAGTAACAGATTAATATTTTGTATAAAATGCTTTTTTAAACCAAATAAGATACAACAAATATTAAAAAAAAATAATAAGAGAGAAAATATTTTCTTTATTATTATTATTCTTTCTTTTTCTAGAATTTTACTAAAACACTTTAATTTAATCCTGTTAGATTCCATTAATTATGAGTAACAGATTAATATTTTGTATAAAATGCTTTTTTTCAAACCAAATAAGATACAAAAAATATTAATAAAAATATAATAAGAAAGAAAATATTTTCTTTATTATTATTATCTTTTCTTTTTCTAGAATTTTACTAAAACACTTTAATTAAATCCTGTTAGATTCCATTAATTATGAGTAACAAATTAATGTTTTGTATAAAATGCTCTTTTTCAAACCAAATAAGATACAAAAAATATTAATAAAAATATTTATAAGAAAGAAAATATTTTCTTTATTATTATTATTATCTTTTCTTTTTCTAGAATTTTACTAAAACACTTTAATTTAATCCTATTGGATTTCATTAATTATAAGTAACATATTAATATTTTGTATAAAATCCTTTTTTTCAAACCAAATAAGATACAAAAAATATTAATAAAAATATTTATAAGAAAGAAAATATTTTTTATTATTATTATTATCTTTTCTTTTTTTAGAATTTTACTACAACATTTTAATTTAATCCTGTTAAATTCCATTAATTGAAACAGATTAATATTTTGTATAAAATGCTTTTTTTTAAACCAAATAAGATACAAAAAATATTAATAAAAATATAATAAGAGAGAAAATATTTTCTTAATTTAAGAAGTAAACAATTTAATATTTGTTACAGTTGGGCTGATGTATCATTATTTATTTGACTATCCTAAAGCCAATAAAAGCACCAATAAGCAGTTATACCTACTTAATTAATTGACAAAAAAATGTAATACAAACCATTATAAAATTTAGATGGTATCGCTACAACAAAGAGAGTGTTTAAAATTACACTTTTGACATAAGCGCTCCAATGCTCATCACTTTACAATTTTTATTAGTTTTTTATTAACCAATTTAAGGATTTAAAATTTTAGATAATTATATTTGTTATCTGATTTTTCGGTATCTTATTTTCATATATAATTGGTTACTATTATCTTGCGTCCAGATATGTTTGATGGGAAAGTACTAGGGTACCATAGTTGTCGTGTCTAAGAAAAATAAGAGATAGTTTATGAATGCTGCACTAAACGATTTGTAGGTATGGAGAGGAAGGTAAGACTTATACGATCAGCTGGAATTATATCCTAGACATTATAGGGAAGAAGAAGCAGACAAAGTGAGAAATTTGGTGGTACTCTAGAAGAACTGTAAGAAGATATATTAGTGTGGTACTTCTTGTTGCTCCATTAGAAGCTAGAAAGGAAAAAAATGATACTTTTTAAATCTTCAAAGCGCACAGCTTCTGTTGCTTAAAAGGAGACAGCTTTGTAAAGGGCTGAAGGAGAAAGTTGTTTTGTAAGAGTAGAATGAGTTAGTAGAATAAGGTAATCGGTTCTTCTTTTGGATGAAATCTTAAATGCCCAGAGTGGTAAAAGAAGCCAGTCCCCAGGTATGGCAAGTGTCAGGTCAGAAACGAAAAATTATTTTCTGGTTTAAAAAAATATTAAAGGTTTTTGACGCTAATGTATTTATGAATGAAATCTATGCCATTTAATTTATTCTTAAAGAGCCAGGTTATATGTATAGGTCAAATATAAGCTAACTTTTTCCAAAACAGCGAACATGGTTGTGTCTTTAAGACAATAAACTAAACAAGATTTTTGGTGCACCAACCCAATAATAATTGAAGGTGCCGATTGGTTTAAGAATGAAGGGTTTATCGTCAGCAAAACCTTTAATAGAGTTAATAGTAAATAAGAGAAGATCACCAATCTAAAGTGGAAAAAAAAGTGTACCGTGTCCTGATGTACCTCCGAATAATTTTGGTTAAAGCTGGAAAACTGACCACCTGCCATAACAGTTTGTTAAAAAGAAACCTAGAGATCCATGCATAAAGCTTATTTGAAAGAACGGAAGGTTATCAGGTATGTAAGTAGCGCAGCATGTCAGACCTAGTCAAGAGCACCTGAAATTCGCCAAAGATGTGTTGTGATGTGTTTAGTTTTGTGAAAGTTTTTAGAAGAAAAATAAAAAAATATGATTATATCTTTATTTACCCCAA
This sequence comes from Listronotus oregonensis, assembly GCA_019359885.1. Classification (NCBI taxonomy): domain Eukaryota; kingdom Metazoa; phylum Arthropoda; class Insecta; order Coleoptera; family Curculionidae; genus Listronotus; species Listronotus oregonensis. The sequence goes on along the minus strand of JAHBCN010004762.1, from coordinate 35,387 downwards.
AACATTGGAATTCCTAACTTTTTAGTTATTCTTAATTTTATTATTAGCCTAAACTTTTCATTAAACTAATTTGAAATTGGTTTTACTATGGCAAATTTTATTTCTGAAACAACATTTTTTAAAACATATGTAACTTTTTAATAATTCACACAACAATATTTTATACTTTTAAATTATAAAAGACAACGTTTGTTACCATTCCAACATTTAACAAATAAAACATTTAAATCACCAGCTCATGCATAAAGCCTATTTTAAAAAAGTATTTTAAACATTAATAAGCTAAACTCTTTGATAAAGTAATAACAAGAAAAGCAACATAAAAACCCTTTGAACTGCTTTTCGCTGGCTTAGGCAAAAAGCGTTCAAAATAATGTTTTTGGGTGCGGGATTAATTTAAATATTAATTTGTTCGTAATAAAACTTTGTTTTTTAATTTTTTCCCTATTTTTGGCCTGAAATTTACCATTGAGTTGACCTTTAGCATAAAGCCTCAGTATTCTGCAAACATACAGTGTGTCCCAAATTGGGCCTACATGTATTGGTAACTCGGGAACCATTAGAGCTACAGTGTTGGTTAAATTAGGAAAGTTTTAGACAATTTAATTGCAAAATTAAATCTGCTTTCAGATTTTTCATCTTTTATGGTTTTTGAGATAATTTGCCTGTTTGTAGCTCGCAAACTACCAATTTTACGGTTTTAAGATTACCACATTTTTAGAACACATTTTTAAGAAGAATTTAATTTAAGTAAAAATATTTTTCAAACTTTATTTGTTTTTGAGATATTTACCCAAACTTTGGATTTTCATACGGACGCCATATTGGATTTTTACATTTTTGAAAGAGCTCTTCAAGAGCTTTTCATTGATGTATCACAAGTCTAGGTTTTTAGATTGCTTAAGCTCTAAAAACGATAATTTTTGTTTATTTGATAGTAGGCTTAGCCTAGACCGCGTAATGGCCGCCCCGTTTCATAATGAACAAATTCAACATCTTATCAAACAAACATCTTATAATTTAAATAAGGTAAATGTCCAAATTAGCGTGCATCTTATTTCTCGTTTAAAAACGCCTTCAACAAAATTTCAAGTTTTGATTATTTTAAGTATTTACAATAATGGCTCTTAATTATTCCAATAATGAAAAACTGGATATGCTAGAAATTTATTTGAAATCTAACAGAAATACAGAAGCTGTAGCACTTGCATACGAAGAACAGTTTCCGGAGCGGCAACAACCTAACCAAAGACATTTTAGATTTTTAGTTACGAACTTGTTAGCCCATGGATCTTTTGTGAAAAAGAATTCCAAAAGTTATACAAAAAATAATGAAGAAAGAGGGGCGATTATAATGGAAAACGTTAGAGATGATCCCATAACATCGGTTAGAAAAGTGGAAAAACAGACAACAATTCCTTAGGCATCTGTGCATCGGTCTTTTAAAAAACACCGTTTTGATCCATTCAAACCACGTATTGTCCAGGGTCTTTAGGGGAATGATTTCAATAGAGGAATCACCTTTAGTCAATGGTTTATTACTAAATGTCAACAGATACCCAACTTCCAATCCAAGGTTCTCTGGACAGATGAAACCCGGTTTACAAATTGAATTAGAATTTTTAATAGACACAATTATCACTGCTGGGATACAGAAAATCCACATAATTTAAAAGAAAGACGGCTATAAACAGGGTTTGGCTTTAATGTCTGGTGTGGCATCATAGGTAATTTAAAATGCACATTTAATTTACGTCTCACAATTAGATAAAACATTTATTTTTCTGTTTTAGGCAACCGTTTAATTGGACCATTTATTTTTGAAGAATTAAGATAGGTATTTGCTAATCGTGCAAGAACAGATTTTACCGGCCATTAGAAATACAGTTCCGCCAAATGAAATGAATAATTTGTGGTTCCAGCAAGACACAGTAACAGGGAGGTGATGGAGGTCCTTAGAAATACCTTTAATGACAACATAATCTCCAATAATGGGCCAATTGCTTGGCCAGCTAGATCACCGGGCATCACACCCCCTGATTTTTACCTATGGGGACACGCAAAAAATGAGGTGTACGAGGCTGGAACTAGAACACAGGGTACGGGATGTATTTGCTTCCATCAACCGAAACACGTTACGCCGAGTAACCCGCAAGGAGTTGGAAAAATGCGAGAAATGTGTGGAGAATGGAGGAAGACATGTTCTGTGATTTTCTTGTTTACTGATACATTTTTGTTTTACAGTTGTGTTTAATTATTATCAGTTTAAGGTAATATTAGGAAGTATTAATTTTTGGAAAAAGCATCACTTTTTTTGTATAAGTTTTGAATTTCGCTCACACAAAAGATCCATGGGGTAACAAGTTCATCACTAAGAATCTTAAATGTCTATGGTTAGGTTGATGCCGCTCCGGATGCGTATCATTTGTTTTTTTATGAAACGGGGCGGCCATTGCGCAGTCTAGTCTAAGCCTACTATTAAATAAACAAAAATTATCGTTTTTAGAGCTTAAGCAATCTGAAAACCTAGACTTGTGATAAATTAATGAAAAGCTCTTGAAGAGCTCTTTTTAAAAATGTAAAAATCCAATATGGCGTCCGTATTAAAATCCAAAGTTTGGGTAAATATCTCAAAAACAAATAAAGTTAGAAAAACATTTTTACTTAAATTAAATTCTTCTCAAAAATGTCTTCCAATAATGTAGTAATCTTAAAACCGTAAAATTGGTAGTTTGCGAGCTACAGGCAAAAGTTAAATATGCACCATTTTGGTATTTCTTAATTATCTCAAAAACCATAAAAGATAAATAAAATCTGAAAGCAGATTTAATTTTGCAATTAAATTGTCTAAAACTTTCCTAATTTAACCAACACTGTAGCTCTAATGGTTCCCGAGTTACTAATACATGTAGGCCCAATTTGGGACACACTGTATAATTGTTTAACTGAAGGTTATGTATTAAACTTCAAACGCATCTTAAAATCACTAATATAGCCATAATTTTAATAATTCGGCATTTTAGATTTTTTTTTTCATTTAAAACCAAAACACGTGTAAGTAGCCAAAATTTTAATAATTTCTAGTTTTTAATATTTTTTTATTTAAAACTAAAAATACGTGTAAGTATCTAGTATAGAAAGAAATAAACATTTTAATTGGTCGACATGTAACACCAGGTATTTATTTGCAGCTAAAATCAACATTGAAAATTTACATTTTAGCAAAGGCTAAAATAGAGGTTTGTTTTGATATGTCATATCAAACTATATTGCATCAAACATAGCTGGTAAAATCGCTCATTGTTTACTTTTTATGCAGTAAAGTTTGTTTAATAAATTCAGCCAAAAACATTATTAATATCGCTCATATTGATTGGCATATTTGTAAGTCAAACAAATGCTTTAGATGAACCACCACTGCGTTTTAAAAATATTACAACAATTTTATACTACTTCTAAAAAAGAATACTTTTTTTTAAATAAAATTAATTGATTAAATTCTTGTACAAACACATACATGAACAGACATCTTTAGTTTAAAAGTCAATCACTTTTATACTACTAATTAAAATATATTGCTTTTTATACGAGTGTTAAAATAAATATTTTTTAAATTTATGGCATATTTATAAATTGTTAATTGTTACTGTGTTAAAATCCGCTTATCCCAAGACCCCAGAGTGCATGCCACCAGGAACCATCTAGCACTATAATTAAGCTTACTGGAATCCTCTGACACCTTCCCTGGAATCCTATCTACTATTTCCATAATCCGTCTAAAATGCGTCTACAAATCACAAAAACAATTTATATAGGCATTCAGACCTGCATTCCACACACCAAACTTTTAAACCATAAACCGTGATTTTGATTTATTAAAATCCTCGCTTAAAAAAGCAGTATGGAAACAAAAAACAATACAATCAAACTGTCTCAGGGGCTAATAAATTAGTTTTACAATCTCATGAAAATTAAGTACTTTCTTGCTTAAATGGTTCATCTTTTACTTAAGCTTAATATGTATTAACTTCTTTAATAATTACTTTGTATCTTTAACTTTCATAGAATTTTTAAGATAAAAGCCGAACTCTCTGCCAAAGAATTTACTGCCAATTATACTTTTAGTTTCCTGTAAACTCTTTTTCAGCACTTGCTTTTATTTTTTCTAAAATATTAGAAATATTTTTTAAATACAGCGATGGCTGGTTATGCTTATTGTGCGAAGAGATACCCGCATCATGGTAAAATTTGTGTTCTAACTTTTGTTAAAGCCTTGATTGTTTATAAGGTAATTAATAAATATAGTAATTTTGAAATATTTGGAAACACGATCACGAATTTTTTTCCTTTACCTTGATATATAATTCTAAGATTTTTAAAACTCTTAGCTTGGGATAATTAAGAAAGACTTCAAGCCCAAGCTACTATTGTATCGTGTGTGTCTTAAATAAAGTAAGTATGGTACTTGTCAGGGCAATTTAAAATTCAGGTGGAAAAAAACAAGTGTAAGGCAAAAAAAGTTTTCAAAAAAAAACAGGACCTGTGGTGTCGTTTTTTGGCTTAAATAAAACCCGAAAGATACCCTTTTATAGCTGGTGTAATTGGATAACAGAATTCAACTTGGCGGTTCCAATACGGTGGTCAAAAATTAATAATGGTGGACTTTTTTTAAAATGAACTAATTTGTATCAAATTTTGTGTATAATCATATATCCGGGGTCGGATTTACAAAATTTAAGATGGCGAATAAAATTTTTAAAAATTAGCCAATATTTCCAAAATTTGGTACATGAGAGCTTTAAGGGTCGCTAGTTACGAATTCTGGTTTTTATTTACAAAAATTTAGGATGGCACATCCAAGATGGCCTAAAAAGTTAAAAAATTACCCGATGTTTCTGAAATTTGGTCTATGCTGGTTTTTGGAGCTGCTGAAAACAAATACGAAATAAGATTTTAAATTAAATATGGCAGATTTAAAATGTGAAATAAATTTGCAAATATCTGCCGAGATCTGTAATCCATCATTTAGAATTTTGAAAATCTGAGCAGGAATTTGTAATTGGCGACCCCAAAAACCCCTAAATACTAAATTTTCTGTAAATCAGTTAAATGTTGAAGATTTTGTCGGATTCGTAGCCGACGGCCCAAAAAACGCATGTACCAATTTTAGGAAAAACTGGTTAATTTCTGAAAATTTTGTTCGCCATCTTAAATCCACTATCTTGAATTCTGTAAATCTGAGTCCGAATTCGTAATCAGCGACCCCAAAAACCCCCACTTTGGTACAAAATAGTTATGTTTTATGAAACAGTCCACCATATTAAATTTTTGACAAGAAAGAATTTTTTATTCCAAATATCTTAAATAATTAATTCTCTTATTAAATGTTGATACAAAATTACAAAACCTACTTACCTTACACAGATTTATTTATTTTTTCATAACCGTAAAATTCATAAAAAATACCTTGACAGTATCAGCTGGACACCGGACGTTAAAAGGGTAATTGTCAACCGCATTTTTTGGAGATTTTTACGATATTTTAGTTTTTATGCGGACATAGTTGTTGAAAAAGTGTTGAATTTTTATTTGATTAAAGCCTAAAAATAAAATAAAACTACTATTAAAAAAAATAAAGTCATAAACATTCTTAAAATTTAATAAAATTAATAGTAATCATAATAATAAAAAAATAACCGTAAAAAATCAACTCAAAAGAATTCTTATTTTAATAAATGCTTGAAGATATTGCCCTGCTGAGCTTCACAATACCCGAGCTGATTTTAAACTCATCATTTGGCAATACTTCCGGTGTAATAAAGTTAGTAATATAAAATATTTTTGCCCTTAACTCAACTTAATTTACAGGCCTTTCATGTGGATACCTGTAAATTAGTTGGGTTAATTGGGCTCACAAAAAAAGTCAATTCTATCACTTTGGGTGATGCAGAAAATAGCTGGACGCTTGTACTGCATCCCCTTGCATGCCTCGGCTAATAAGATTCTAAGAAATCACCGTCGTACGTCGTTGTATTAAAAGTGGAACAGGAGAAATTGTTGTCGTTCTCTTTTCAACCTGGGGCCATACCATATTGGTATTCTACTCTATTGCATTAAAATGGCGTGCATTGGCATGCAAGCTTTTGCATCTGCCAATTGTGTATATTTAAAAAGCTAAAAATATACAGGGTGTCCCGTTAAAAAAACAATTTTAGTTTATATTTAAAAAAACGTAATTCCGAAAACATCCATAATAATCCGTTTTTCCTTTCCATATGGGATATAAGGTAGCCGAGATATAAGCGGTATTTCTGTTACTAACTACTGTACAATTTTTGTTTATCGCATCTTTCGTTAGGCAAAAAAGTAGCATGGTATTGTGCAAGCATCACCCTCTATCTCTACTAATTAGGGAGATACCCGGCAAAACATAAGAAATCTGCACATTCTGTACATTGCTTTTTTTTGCAACACAAGCACAAAACTTGATATTTATTAGTCCTTTGTACTTTGTTTATCGAATATGCATAATTTCATCACTAAATGATCGGAATTATCCATTCCTATTCAGAGACGGAACAAACATATTACAAATAAACAGTCTATTAACTGCACAGTTTGAAACAATAGAAAATAGCATTGTTTAAATCCGGTCTATATTGCCGGAACAAAAGAGAACCCTATCTGTTATTGTTTTATTTTGTATGCATTAATGCCTTTCCAATAAATGCCACAAAAACTGTTTAATAAAACGCTTATTGTTCACATATCAGTTTAAATTGTTGGTAAGCTATTGTGATAATTTGACCCTTTAATTTGGTAAAAAAATTTGTCGACCTCGACAAAATGTATTGATTTCCTACGTAAGTCGGTGGGAAAATTTCTAAAAACTATAGGAAATACAACTTGTTTGTAGGCTAAAATAGCTTTATTGTTTGCCATTCCTGTGTCACATACAAAACAGGTTTTTAAACGGAGATTGAGCTTCATTGGATTTAAAAAACGCTGATCGCGCATTTTATCGTAAAGGTTTGGAAACAATAATAAGTCACATGGTGATGAGTCAGGGTTATAAGGTGAATGCTTTAATAATTTCACCTTCAACTGCTCTAAAAATTGAATAGTTTACAGCTCCGTATGGGACAAAGCATTGTCATGGTGCAAAACTATGTTGCTTTTTGGACGCACCAATTAGGTAGGTAGGTAGGTTTAAAGTGAGTGGACTTTTTACGCCCCCCACTGCGACCGCTCGGTCTATTGTTTCTTACACCTTTTTATATTTCTCCCAATAGGATCAGACTTCTAATGAATCCGATACCAGATTGGGAGAGAGTTCTTACATCTTCTCTTACTCGTGTCGCTACGGACACGAGCACAATGTGTTCTGGTGTCCCTGTCTCCTGGAGAGTATGACGAGCAGACGATTAGATCCGTCATGCCCTCCTCTTCCGGTCTAGTGACGTGGGTAGCTACCAGGTCCTTGTTACAGGAACCAGATGTTCTTTCTGAGGCCGCATCTCCGGCCTTATCCCATGAAAACGGTCCTATCCGCTTTCTGTTTAACGCCAGGGAACCCTTTTTCCTATAAAGGCGGTTCTGTCCGCTTTCTGTTTGGATTCGGGGAACCCTTCCTAAGCACCTGTTTGTTCAGGATCGATTAGCCCTTCCCCGTGAAACAGGCGCCGGTGACTTCAAGGGAACTTTTCAAAACGGATTTACCCGTTTTGGTCGGCGCACCTTTGTCTGCTTGTGACCTTGAGTGGCACCTCTCGAAACGGATCTATCCGTTTCGGTCAGCGCATCTTTGTCACTTTTTTCCTATGAAAGCGGTTCTGTCCGCTTTCTGTTTGGAGCTAGGGAAGTAATAGTCCACCACGGCAGAGCCCCGCATTACCGCAGTAAGGCTAGATACTCTGAGAGGTCGCCCTGTATCTCAGAGGCACCGTTGGAGACACCTGTTTAAGGCACAGGATGTCATACACTCATCAGCACGGTATGCTAACACCTGGTTAAGCCTTGTGTTCATCTTAGCTTCGGATCCCGTTCCATACGCTAGCCAAAAGAGTTGCCGATAACCAGCAACTCTAGCGCATGTTCCAAAAGATCCTACTGGGCCCAACCACGACGACGACCTGTAAATACAGAGTTGGGACGCACTAATTCAACTTTTTAATAATATTTCTATTGAACAAAAAGATAATATTTTGTGAAAAATTGTGGAAAAATGTCATTTATGTATTTAGCAGAATGGTGGTCATTTCTAATATTTAAATTACGAATAAACTTTGGCAAATTTTATTAATTTTTTAAATTTGCTTATTTACATTTGAATCTAGTTATTAAAATAATTCGACTTACAATCATACATACAGCATACAGCACACATTTTCACTTGCACTAAAACTCTAAAGGTAAGTTAAACTGTTGTGGTTAACTAAAGTGTGGCAACGAGGCTCTGTCTTAACGAATTTATGGTTAGCCAGAAAATTTATGGCAGCTTTATGCAGGCACTGGACTTTTTTCATTCGAGTGTTGGTATATAAATCATAAAGCTTGTTCGGGAAGGATTGGAATGCAGGATGGATCGTTTAGACCATATGTGTAACTTTTAGTAGTATCAAACGGGGTAAAAATAATGGGGGTCAATAACATTTTAATATCGTTTTTAAAAAATATATTTCAATAATTTTTTTATATTTTTCTGCATGTAGTGGTCGTTAAAAACAAATGGGTCCTACAATTCTATCGTTGTTTCTATTTGGTTCGTATTTAATGAAACATTAATATGTCTTGCTATACATGTCGAGAACAAACACTCCTCCTCATTACCCACCGTCGAACTGTAGGGGATCTGTCGCTCTTCTATAGGTATTTTCACGGCTTCTGCTCAGAGGAATTGGCCAGTATAATTCCTTCTCTGGTGACTCCCAACAGAGCAACACGTAGTGCAACTTTTATGCATTCTTTTGCAGTTCAGTTAGAGAGATCCCGAACTTTCCGCTTTCTTCGTTTCTTCATCCTTAGAGTGTCAAGACTATGGAACCTGCTGCCCACAGAAGTTTTTCCTTCTTCTCCCAATCACAAATATTTATGTCCCGTGTGAACAAACTCCCTCTCACCACACTTAAGACACCCACGGTACGTTAGTACTTAGGCATCAGCCTTCGTGGACTGTCCCAAGATAAAAAAAAGCCTAAAAAAACCACCCCAAATTTTTTACATATTGGTTTCCTGGCTTATAATTGGTTGAAAAATTATGAAAAACATATGAAAAGAAATACTAAATATTAGCTTTTATGTCGCTTTGGTTTTATTTAAATATTATTTTCAAAAACTAGCAACATAATAAAGGCACTAATGACAAAAACGACGCCGGTGCAGATTTCATATGAATACTCGATGAGATCCTTTGTAAATCTCGATTTTTCAGAAATTAGTATAAAACGTTTAAAGTTATTATTATCTGCATAGTTATTTATAATCCATCTACAGTCGTCTATTGAAGTCATTTTCGCCCAAATGGTAATGTATTTGGTATTTAAAATACTTGAAGTAATGTTTTTTCTCTACCCTTTTCGTGTGCTTTCTCAGTGTACACCAATTAGATGCTTAATTTGAGAAATAGAAGCCGATTCATCTAAAGTACCACAGACCAATACGTTTACATGAGATTTCTTCCTTATTATAAACCTATGTTCTTCATTGTCGTTATCTAAAAGATTTGTGTAGCTCTTCTTTTATTCTAAAAACATTCTCCATAAATGAAGAGCACATCAACTTGTTTGGCTTTAGTAAATACTCTTTGCATAATGTTTTAGTTTATTTCTAAAACAGCAAATAAACTTTGTAATTTTTCAAAATAAAATTACAACATTGCCATAAAACAATTAAAATAGAAGCATTTTTTTATTTTCATGTGTTTAATGGTGCCCACTTAGCCAAAGCCTTTTAAAACAGCAGGTATATTTGAAGTACCTTTGGGTAATTTTTTATAACCAATTTTTTATTTTTCGACTCGACGGTTTTCCGTGAGGATAAATTAAAATAACCTGTAAAATTTCAAGTTTAAGTTTTTTTAGCTAGTTAAATTTTAATTTATTTAAATTTTAGTATATTTTTAAAAAATTAGGATAGGGTTAAAATTGTTAAATAAATAAATTTAGTTTAAACTTAGAAATAAAGTTTTAAAAGAAAAACTATATTTGTACTTAGGTTTTATTGTATATATATATATATATATATATATATATATATATATATATATATATATATATATATATATATATATATATATATATATATAAATTAAATTGTATATAGATTTTTAAATATATAAAAAAATATTTTTAAAAAATTATTAAAATAAAATATTTTATTTAAAAAAAAAAAAAAAAAAAAAAAAAAAAAAAAAAAAAAAAAAAAAAAAAAAAAAAAAAAAAAAAAAAAAAAAAAAAAAAAAAAAAAAAAAAAAAAAAAAAAAAAAAAAAAAAAAAAAAAAAAAAAAAAAAAAAAAAAAATTTTTTTTTTTTTTTTTTTTTTTTTTTTTTTTTTTTTTTTTTTTTTTTTTTTTTTTTTTTTTTTTTTTTTTTTTTTTTTTTTTTTTTTTTTTTTTTTTTTTTTTTTTTTTTTTTTTTTTTTTTTTTTTTTTTTTTTTTTTTTTTTTTTTTTTTTTTTTTTTTTTTTTTTTTTTTTTTTTTTTTTTTTTTTTTTTTTTTTTTTTTTTTTTTTTTTTGGGGAAAAATTGGGTTTTTTTTTAAAACCCTTTTGGTTTTTAAAAAATAATTTTAAAAAAAAATTTTTAAAAAATTTTAATATAAATAAAATTTTATATATATATATATATATATATATATATATATATATATATATATATATATATATATATATATATATATATATATATAAAATATATAGTAGTATATAATATACATATATAATGTTCTTTCGTGAGCTGTCCAAAGATAAAAAAAAGTTTAGCCGTTTTTTCATAGCAGTTAATCAAAATAAAAATTTTGCAGTTTTTAAATTAACAAATTTTTAAAATAGGTAAATTTTATTTTTTTTACATTTAATAAAGTATTACTACAAAAAAAACTGTATTATCAGTAACATTTTTTAAATATTAGTTGTTTTTTTTTTAATTAAAATTAGTTGGAAAATAAGATTCTTTTAAGATTAAAATCTCAAAAACCGTTAACATTTAGTATTGAACATGTGATATAAAAGTCGTTGAAAATTTTATATATCTGAATATTCTGTTTAAATTAAACAAGTTGGTACCGGTGCCTCCGGTAGTAGTACCTGCAGTCAATTTATCTTTTCTTCAAAAATCCCCAAGTTTGAATTTTTATCTCTAAGCATTTAACAAAAACGCCGTGGTCAGTAGTTTCATTCTCACCAGGCGTGAACATAGGTGCAAAATGCCCTTATTTTAAAATACAGGGTGTAAAAGAAAAAAACTTTGAATTAAAATTTGTCTTTTATTTTTAAATCAGAGTTTTTGATTTAGGTGAAAGTTAATACAGTTAAAATGTTGATCGAAATATACCCTTTAATGATAAAATTTTGTTACTTTTATGGACCAGAGGCGAAGTTTGGGAAAATGTTATTTTTTTTTTACAATTGCTTTGCCATAATTTTTTTATAGCGCTTATGTTCCCCTTTGTTGTACACAAAAAAGACACCCTTAGATTTACTTGCTAAACTTAACAACTTTTAATAAATTCTAAGTTTAAACTTTCGTGGTACGAAAGGAATAATATTTAAAATTAATCACAGTTTGATTTTTTTTTAAACCAATTTAAAAAAGATCCAAAATATGAATTGAAGCAAGAGGCGAACAATTCTAAAATGTTTTGTAAAAATTACCATTGTCTAAGTTTAAATATTACTATTTTCCTTTCGGGCAATATTTAAATTAGAATATCTCGAAAGCTATTTAGTTTATCGAGTTATCAAGTTAAGTACCTTTTTTTATGCAAAACTAAGAAAAAAAAAGTATTATGTACCAAATCTTCAATATTGTTATTACAAAATAATAATAAAAATAAATAAAATTTCCCAAAGGTACGCCATTGATCCATAATAGTAACAAAAGGTTATTATCAGAAGGTGTATTTTGGTCAATATTTTAACTCTGGCAAATTTTATTCAAATCGAAAAACCTGATTTATGAATGAATAAAAAATCTAAATTTAAAAATTATTTCTTCACACCCTATATCCTAAAAATAGGGCGTCGAGAAACTTAGTTTATATAACATTTTTGTCCCTATTTTTGCCAGGGAATCTCAATTATACAACAATATAATAATTGACGACCTAAGTCTGAAAAAAATTAAGAAAGATTAAAAACACTAAATTTTTAAAAGTGGATTGATGTCAATGTATGATGTTTAAATCAACTTAAATATTAGTCTGGTACTAAATCAACAAAATTATACGTACGTGACAAATATGGATTTTTCGTAGATTGCAGCACTGCAGAATGCACGTGTAACGTGATGGCCTTATCTGGATATTATTTATAGGCCTTATCTTTGAAATTTACATGGATTTCATTCGAAACCAGACTGGAACTTATTGTGTTCTAGGTATATTGGCAGACAATAGTTGATATGGTGTACTGTATCTACTTAATAAATGTTTGACTAAATACGCGATTTTTGCGATATTATTATATAAATAATATTAATAAAATTCACTTAATAATGAAAAGATAAAACTTAGGTAAGAACCTGGTTGGAAAATTAGTTTTTAGCTATGGATCCTTACTAACTTCTGGACCAAAAAAGATTTAAGCGCACAGTTTGCATGAAAAACCAAAAAAAGAAGCTAATTTAAGAGCGCAAAAGGCACAACCTGTTTAAGGCCTTAGATATGTCGAGAGTCAAAATCTAAGAAACCTATTTCAAGTCTTTTCTTACAGAATCTATACGGTTCGTCGGGTATTACCATTACCTTATTTGTATAATGGGCAGGTATCTGCTTCAAATCTCAAATTTACTAAATATGGTAAAAATTGGATAAACTTTGGAATATATCGAATCCATTATTACATATATATATATATATATATATATATATATATATATATATATATATATATATATATATATATATATATATATATATATATATATATATATATATATATATATATATATATATATATATATATATATAATATATATATATATATATATATATATATATATATATATATATATATATATATATATATATATATATATATATATATATATATATATATATATATATATATATTTTTAAATATATATCGAATCCATTATTACATATACATTTTAAGTTTTTACTCCCCTAGAATATGCCCCATCATTTTGATGAGTGAGTCAGTCAGTCAATAAGATGAGCGATTTTCAAAATCGAATATCTTAGAAACCACTTGACATACCTCTCTCAATTTGTTGACAGGTTATTAGAATAATAATATGTCTTTTTCTTAACGTGCCTTACTCTATTCAGAGTGTAGGCGCCCTCTCGCGCATATCTGTGTTGCGTACGAACTGCTTTTACGCAAATATGCGGGACCGCCGGCTTAACATGCCATCCGAAGCACATGTGAGACAGTTTACTAGGCAGAAATACTACATAGTGGTTTGCCATTTCCTTTTGTGAGGTGACGAGCTATGAAAAAGTCCAATGGACAATGCGAGAATCGAAACCGGGTCTCCACGGTGAGAGGCTGGTTAATTTAAATACTTGCTCTTATCCCTTTATGTAAAACAATGACAAAGATATGATAGAAGAAAAACACGCTGAAACCTTTCGTGTAATATACACACTGCGTGCGTCAGGCCAGAACTTAGCCTGGCACACTAGCGTGCACCTAGAAAACGGAAGATCCTCCTATACTTCTCTGACCGAACTTTAAAATATGTATCACTCTGGAGGGTCAAGAGTAAGAAAATTCCGAGAAGGTAATAAAAAAATTACTATGGTTATTTCTGGTTAAACTAAAAGTAAGTTATGCAAATAAGTATTTACAAACCATATTTTTAATGACTCAAACTGTGTAAAATTAATTTTGCCAATTCTGTCACGATGTTAACCAAAACGAACAAAACTACAATAGTTGAAACCCTTATTCTAATTATACGTGTTACAGAGATAAGCGCACTCTCTTTCGGCCATAATTCGCACCATGTCTAACACCCAATATCCGGTACAGTTATACCCGGGAGCGTGCCATAGATTAGAAAGTAGCCCCCGGGTGACAATCTCTAATAAGGGGGTTGTTTGACCCCCTTTTCGGAAGTGCGCGGGGTGTGAATGTCGGCGACAAAAGGAAGTTCTCAATGTTCATAGCTTGCAAGTCGTTGCAGGCGGTTCAGTGTCGTAAAAGAAAAAATATGTCCCGTAGTCAGAAGTTTAAGAACTGTTTTACACATACGAAAATTATTTTAGTAAAATTTACGGTGAAATTTACCTTAAAAATGTTAATATAATTTTTGGTAATAAAAGACTAATTTTAGCAATTAATACATAAATATATTGAAGCAAGTTTTAGATGCGGCCAAAAGAGATCATTAGGTCGAGGTAAACACAACATTTTTTAGGCGACTGTTTTATCAAGTAGCTACAATATTTTATTTGCTCTTTTGATTTTTAAAATCAGAAAAAAATTTAAAAGCAGTTTCAAATGTTTATTGGTTAAATAATGTTAATGTGGCGCAATTGGAACATCATGTGATAAAAATTATAAACAGAACTTACTTTTATAAAAATGGTAACAAATTAGTTTTATTTGTTATTAATCGTTATGTTAAAAGAACATTTTTAACACTTTGAAAATGTAATTTTACTTTTAAACATGAGATTATTAAGAGTCATGTCATTTTCTACCCTTTTAGAAATAATATTCTTTGATTCAGAATCATTGATTTTTTTTTTTGAACGGGAAAGCACAAACTTGAAGTACCTTCCTCTTCTTCGAAATCTTTACCAACCCCTTTCGCAAGAATTCTATTTGATATTTCCTTTTTCTTAAAATCTTCAATGTAGCCTTCCGCTACTGAATTAGACTTCCAACCTCCGAAGCTTTTTAACATTAAAATGTCAGCTCCTGTTTCAACCAAAAGAGAAGATGAACTTTTCTTAAAGCATGACCTGTATATCTATTAGCATTTGGCAACTGTAGATACTGTGCAATAAGGGATGGTATTTTTCCAAAAGTATATACACCGACATCTTGCAACGAGCATTTTCCATTTCGATAATTAATAAAAAACGTTTGACGACGTAGATTGAGAGGACGTAAATTTTGTATTTTCGTAGCTGGGGCTTAATTTATATTATCAGTTTGTAAAAGCTTTTCACCAGTGCTTTAAATGTAACGGTGGTATATTGTTATAGAAGTCTTAGTTTCTGCCAAGGCACCAGCCAATCCAGTTAACAAACACACCTACAAATAAACACAGTATAATTATATTTATTATTAAATGAATTACCGTTTAAATTATTTTAATGTGTTACCTTTCACATTAAACAGTTATTTTCATCTGGCGTTTCTGTTAGGAACTTATTAACATTATTTCTTTCTGTAATGTGTGTTTTTAAAAATGCAATATATTTTGAATACTTTTCAATGTCAATGTTATTTTTAAACATAATTGTGGATTTTAACATTGAGTAGGTAGACCATAATGTAGACGATTTTTTACTCTGGTCTGTTCCGAAAAAAAAAATGCAAGAAATACCTCTTTTTTAATTTTTAGCTTTGTGTATATTGCACAATTTCATAAAAAGTTTATATTGTTTGAAATAGATCTGCCGAGATTTTTCTGATAGTAAATTTAAAGTCGCAGCTTTTGCGGCTTCATAAATTTTACTGTATGTATCACTCATTTTGCGTAATTTGTAATATGAATTTTTATTCATTCCGATTATTGCTGTTAAGTTAAGATTGGCAGATTGTTAATAAACTGTCTAGCAACGCACTTTATCCTTGCCATCCAACCACCTAAAAAGTTATATTTACGGACGCTAATAAATCCATAAAATATATTTTTTGTGACAGTCGCCTAAAATGGTATTATTTAAGTTATGGTTTAAAGTATTGTAGCTTCTAAACCTTTAAGGAGTTGCTGAGTTAAAGAAATAACTTGTTCGGGAAAGTGACAGTGCTAACACATTCTTATACCTAGGATCTCTTAAAGGAACACTGACGGTCATCAATGGCAACAATTTAGAAGAATCGACTGTATTAATAATTATTTTGTGTAAAGTAAGCAAGTCATTCATGGACCTTTAATGTTTCAGTAAAACAATGTAATATCTGGATCGCAATTTTAAATAATCTAACCAATAGTTATTCCAATATTTTGGCTAGGCATTTTGGGAATTTGTTTTAAACAGATTCAAGACGGGCTTTGTATATGTATACAGAGGGTTTCCAATGACTGTTGTAAAATTTAAACTGCCAAAGTGTAATTTAAATCATGTTATTAGGTTTCTCTTAGGAATTGCAACAGTTGATCGTTGCCTAGTTTGATATTAATGCAAAAATAAACATAAGTTAAAAACAGTAAAAATAAAGATCACAATAAACAAAAAATTGGCTTCAAAAAAGAACTTGACATATCGTACACTCTCTTCAAAAGTGACACACCGCAAAAAAGTAAAATAACTCTGCCTTAGGGAAAATATTAAATTATTTTAACTTGCAGTTTATTTAACTTAATAATTAAATTTTAGATTAATTTCTAGTTTTTAAATATTAAAGTAAGTTAAATTTGGTTAGTCCTGGTTGGATGACTTTTTAAACCCAACTCTACAAAGAAATAAAATTAAAAATTTTAAATGAGGGAGTTTTAATAAATTAGTTTTAAAAGAAACATAGATTCTTTAATGTTTAATGCTTTTTAACTTTTAAAAAAGCCTATTTTTTAGTTATTGATAAGGTTAGAATAAGAAACTCTAAAAGTCAATGCAAATTTTAAAACTGACAAATATGGAACCAATGAGCTGATAGCATAGATAGAGAAAGAATTTCATGCATAAACGCAACCGAGGGCTGCGCCCAACATGTTTGTGTTTATTATTGACGATAGAATGGTACAAGCATAGTTTGTACTTACTTGTGATAATTATTCAGGAATCATATCCGTCACTTTACACACTTGCCACTGCCTTACCATTTTAATTTATTAAAAGTACTTACACAAAACTAAAATTTAAACAATTGTCACAAAAATAACCCAAAAAACGAAAAACATTCAGACTAAAACCCCATATTGAATGTGTCATCTGTCGAGGGAAGCCGAAGGCCGAAGGTGGCTGAAGAACGCCTCTACGAAAAATGCACTGTTTTCACGTTTTTTAGCGCCTTCATTAGTAGCTGTCGAAAAACAAAATATTACGTTTCTGTGTAATACTTTATAGTAATAAATATAACAAATATTATTTATAGTTTAAAATACAATAGTAGAGCTTAATTTGATGTAGTTTTAAGAATAAATTAAGTAAAATTTAATCATAATATACTATCAAGTAAATGAAACAGAAAGACACTTGGCAGCCAAGCTTTATGACAAAATGGTATCTGTAGTAACCATTTTCCCGGGTTTTAGTGGATTTTATTGTTTGAGTATAGAGGTTCATTCATCGCTCGGCAGATAATTAGAATGCACCTTTATGATGCCACGCTTATGCCAAATCGATGCTTTCTCCAATTAACCTAACAGCTCATTGTATGGAACCTAGGCTAAACCGACATTAAAAACCCCGAAAATTTGTCTCTGTCAATTCTCGCACATTTTCCTAATTTTTTTGATTAAAATACAAAATATCTTTAGTATTTTGTTGTAAAAATTTTAGTTAAAATTATTTGTAAACGTGTAAAACAAAAAACAATTATTGTGAAAGTTTTCGGCACAATTATTGCATTAATTTTCGGAATAATTCGCCCGAATGTACGACGACTTTTACTAAAAAGATTAGAAAAAAAGATATTCTTAAAATAATAAGTAAAATTTGTCAAAGAGTATTAATTATTTATCTTTTGTTATTCAGTATTTCGATTTATAGGATGGGTATTTAATTTACAAATAAACTAATAATAATTAATTTAATAGCGTTTTACACTTAGTATCAGTTAATTACAAAAAGGATACCGACGATGTGATGTGCGTCGTTGTTTTTTCCATTTTTAACAAGCGAATAAGAAAGTTAACGACTTTCCCAATTAACCAGTTAAGGGGTGCATTGGAGTGACACTTTGTCTGCCTTTATTTGGAGTTGCTACTGGGAGCATTATATCGGCTAATCATCCGAAGCAAGGAAAACCTAAAAAAGTGACGGGTCCCCTGCAGCTTGTCAGTAAAAAAGACAAGAGACAACATTCTCCAGATAGGAAACAAAATTATTCGCAGACTATTATAAAGGATACATTGGAATATACAGACTGGAATGGGAGAAATACTTTTTGTTTCTCAAGAGGACTCCAAACTCTTTCAAGGCTGTTTTATCTATGGCAATATAATGTAATTAGTTAAGGTCATTTTCTACAGGGTGTCCCACGACGAACCGACGCGGTCGATTTTTCAAAAACTTAGCGACGGAAAATTTTGAAAATTTGGTAGTTTACTAATATCGATGAAAGTAACTCGTCTAAAATATTTTCAAGTTGGTGGCACTTCCGGTTTTGCCGGAAGTCGATGATAACTTCCTTATTTTTAATAGAACACCCTATATATTATTGCATTTTTGGATTCCCCAGAACATTCTAGATATATTTTGTGAATAGTATGCTATACCTAAGTCTAACCGTTTTCGACATATCTTGAATTTTATGTCAAAAATGACGTTTGCAGACCCCAAAATAAGGAGAAATTTTTCTATACGGCATACCTATTATTTAATTTGAGTTGAATTCCTTGTGAAAATTTTGTATATTAAGTGGATATTTTGGGTGTAAATTAATACAGGGTAACTAAAAATTAAGTACAAAAATTAACTGATAAAAAACGTAAAAAGTTAATTTTTTTAAATGGAAACCCCTACTTTTATATTTTTATCGTATTTAGCATTAAAAAATAAGGAAACTTTGTATTAAGTAGTCTATTTCGAAAATGTATAGTTTTGGAAATAATTGACAATTTAACATTTTGTATTGTATAAGTGCTATACGGCTCTTTAATTTTGTTATTAGTGGGCCATGACGGCGGGACGTGGCGAAAGAAAGACAATCGGACGTAGAAACGTCACAATTTAGATTTGACAATTGGTTGTTATAAGATATCAATTATGCCAGTTCGTTTAAACTACTAACATTTTAAAAATTTACAGAGTATTTAATGTTAACAAATGTTGTCTATTACAAATTCTAACAAATTTTATTAAAATTTTATAATTAAACTCAAAAATGTTTTATTAAAAGTTTGCAAAAAATTATTAACAACAAATTTAAATAATCTTTTATGCTGTGTAAGACGGCTGCATAATAAAAATTAATTAACAACTAATTTCAAAATCTAATAGTGCGTTTCAAAACGTCCAACTGCATTTATATCTAATAACAACTCTTGGTAAAAACAAAATAACATAATTAGAAGCCGCCATCCGCCTTTTACAAAAACAAAATGTTAAATTGCAATTATTTAAAACAAAATTTAATAGACTACTTAATACAAAGTGACCTTATTTTTTAATGCTAAATACGATAAAAATATAAAAGTAGGGGGTTTCCATTTGAAAAAATTGACTTTTTACGTTTTTTATCAATTAATATTTGTACTTAATTTTTAGTCAACCTGTATTAATTTACACCCAAAATATCCACTCAATACACAAAATTGGGCCTCTTTTCACAAGGAATTTAACTCAAATTAAATAAAGAGTATGCCGTAAAGGAATAATTTCTCCTTATTTTGGCGGTCTGCAGACGTCATTTTTGACATAAAATTCAAGATATGTCGAAAACGGTTAGACTTAGGTGTAGCATATTACACACAAAATATATCTAGAATTTTCTGGGGAATCCAAAGATGCAATAATATATAGGGTGTTCCATTAAAAATAAGGAATAGCATCGACTTCCGGTACAACCGGAAGTTTCATCTTGAAAATATTATAGACGAGTTGCTCTCATCAATATTAATAAACTGTTAAATTTTCAAAGTTTTCTGTAGCTAAGTTTTTGAGAAATAGACCGCGTCGGTTTGTCGTGGGAGACCCTGTATAGTAACCCCTACAATGTTAAGTTACTTATTTGTTCTGCAGAATGTGTCCTAAAAATAATTACTATTTTTTTTTGATACAGCAATTATGATTGCGTGTTTGCGGTTTTAAACTGAGCAAGCCTGGCTCCTTAATTCAGGGTGCGGCTGCATTACTTCCTTTTTTCAAAACTAAATAAAACGTATTGTATGAATGAGAAAGTTTTAATTTGGTTTTTACAATGTTGGTACATACCTAAAGTTTTGTTTTACATAGCTTTGAAGAGCAAATAACGTAGGTGACGTCCCCCATTCTCGATACATTAAGCAAACCGATTTCTGGCGCCTCTCATGACACTTTCAAGCATAGCAGGCGTTATGTTGGCAATTTCTTCCTGGATGTTGGCCTTTAAATCTTGAAAGGTCCTTGGACGGTTTACATAAACACGGGATTTCAAAAAACCCCATGGCAAAAAATCACAAGCGGATAAATCGGTAGATCGTGCCGGCCATTGCAAATCGCTCCTGATCAAAAAAAGGAAGTCATGCGCCAGAAATCGGTTTACTCAATGTATCGAGAATGGGAGACGTAACCTACGTGATTTTCTCTTCAAAGCCATGTAAAACAAAACTTTAGGTATGTACCAACCTTGTTAAAACCAAATTAAAACTTTCTGATTCATACAATGCGTTTTATTAAGTTTTGAAAAAAAGAAGTTATCTGCCGCACCCTGTAGAATATTAATTAAAGGTTCTCTCTAAGCGGTAACTGCATAATACAAAGCTGTTTCTTAAATCAGGCTTAGGACCGGGTTGGAAAAATAAGTAAAAAGTGCTGTCGTCAGTAATTATAAAGGCAAACCGATTATTTGTGATTAGAAAAAAAAGATCGTTCATAAGACAAAACAAAGGTGCTGTTGGTACAAATCCTAAAGTAACCCAGAACTATTAAGGTAAAAACTAGAAGAGTGACCATCTACAGTAAGATATATTATGTCTCAACTAAAAAGGAAATAAGAAAGTGTCAAAAGCAATAAGCTTAAAGGATTTGTTCCAGTTAAGTAAAAGAGCAAAAAAGAACTACTGTGCATCTTTGTAACGGAATCTGTATCATTTTTAAATTGCTAGTTTCTTTCCAAATAATTTTTTATATGAATATTGTAACTAAAAGTTCTTGAACGGCACTGATAGTAACTGACTAAAACATACATACAGTGAGCAACGAGTGGCGTGCAGTGCCGTGTAATTTCGAAGGCTTAATGAATTATAGCTCAAGATTTACGAGCGTGAGCCAGCCTGTCCCCGCTGCCCTTATATAAAGGGTAAGGGGGTGTCTAACCGCACGAAAATTGGGGTTTTATTGGTTTTAGTGCTATATGTCGGAAAATTAACGAATAAGGGTGCCTGGCGTGTGATATATGAATGTGTGCTGTAAGACTGAATTTGCTTTGGTATTTCGTTGAAAATATAGAGGGATACAAAAAAGCAGATTAATTTCATTAAATGTTGATTCTAAATTGGAAAAAAAGTATTTTTGTAATTTGTTTTAACATTTAAAGAAAAAGCCAAATATTTGGCTGCAAATTAATTTATATCCAAGTCTACTCTTAAACTTCATGTTAATTTGCCTTGTTTAACAATAGACATTTTCCACATATTTTTTTAATTTCCTAAGTTACCCTTTGTACACTGTGCGCTTTTTGATAATTTGTTGTTTTTACATTCTTATTCGGTTGCGTGATTGTAGAAGATTTAAATTATTAAAGGAGAATGGTTAATCGATACTGTATAGTTCTGAATATAGGTACTACATTTTAACGAAAAGTCAATTAATAAAGTGTCATTGGATAAAAGGATACGAAAGAATTGGCAGAAAGCAGATTGTTGTGATCCTTTAAGTTTATCTGCAAAGTCCAATGTAAACGTTTTTGAAAGGCTTTTAAATGTATGTACCTATTAAAATCTATATATATTCTATAGCATACTTACAATAACTGGTAATTCTTTTTTTTTTTAGTTCATGCAGCAGCTGATTTTTTTGCGTTTGCTCAGTAAAGAGAGAAGACAAAAATAATTAAAAATCATGTAAAACAACTACATTAAATAAAAAAGAAAAATGGTCAATCTAACTGATAAAATAAAATAAATAAATTTAAAAAATTCCAATTTTACAATATACAATTGATGAACTAATATTTTTAAAATAATTTTATTTTACAACAATATGTATACAAAGATCGACTTACAATAAGTTTAGGTATGAAAATTATTAAAAGGATTGGCTCTATCATTTATACACAAAAAAAAGTATTATTTCATTATATCAAAAATAAATAAACGAAAATCCTAACAGAAAATTGTCATTCATCAGGCCCTGGATTAATTGGTATTTGTTTTGACACAACGCGACGCTGCGTTAGACGTTTTGTTAATTAAATTTAAGAAATATATAATGCAAAATTTTTTGGATTGGAAGCCAACTTATATCGTGCTAAACTCATTTTAGTTTTTGGAGCATATATGTTATATGGTTTCTGCAATTGCGATAAATACTTGTGAAAATCTGCTTCAGAAAATGCACTAGCGGGAAATAAAATAAAATGAAATCATTTTGAAAATAATTTAATTTTTTAATGCATATAAAACGTGCTAGAAATATTCCTAATCATGTATAATAACTACATTTAATTAAAAAAAAATGGTCAATTTAACTGATAAAATAAAATAAATAAATAAAAATAAATTCCCATTTTTGAACGTAATATTATTAAGATTTTATTCCACAACAATATGTATACCACAAAGGACACTTAGCACACCCCTGGAAAAAATATTATGTTATTAAAATTTGGAAAATCAAGCAAAGGTTAATGCAAAATAATAAAAAATGTGTACACTCTTTATATTGAGCAACACATTTTTAATTCTTCTGTTTTTCCAGATACAAAGCACAAATACTCTTTTTTAACAACTGTATTAATGAAGCAGCTAAAATTAGCATTCCCGTCTACAAGCCATTTTCTTTTAACCGTCGACCGCCCCCTCCATGGTGGGACCCGGTAACATGCGATAATCAAATTCATAAGCGTAAACAAGCTCTGACGGAATACAAAAGGAAACCTACTTTGGAAAATTTTTTAATATGCAAAAAAGTTGAAGCTGAAACTAAAAAATTTTTAAAAGAAAAACCAGGGAAAATTGGGTAAATTGGTGCTGCAAATTAAATAAAAACACTCCTTCCTCTACTTTATGGTCACAAGTAAGGCGAATGACTAGAAAAACCGATCTCCAAAAACCAACTAGCACTCAATGCCTCGATGAATTTTTTGACAGGGTAGCTCCACCTTTTGTTTCTCCAATACAACAAGAAACACCAGCTAATGCTTCCAGCGGTCATTTTTTGTGCAGAAAATTTACAATGAATGAATTAAATCGAGCTTTATTAAACACCAACAATACTGCTCCTGGATTTGATGATATACAGTACTGTATGCTTGCACACCTTCCCCTTAATGCTAAAAACTTATTATTGGAAATTTTTAATAATAACTATCTTTATGGCTTCGAACTAGAAGATTTTAAAAAAGTTATAGTTGTTCCTTTACAGAAACCTGGAAAGGATCCCGACTCTGGAAACTCTTATAGGCATATTTCCTTACATTCATGTATGCTTAAGACATTAGAAAGACTTATTAAATTTCGATTAGAATTTTGGTTAACCAATAAAAGCTTATCACCAGCTAATCAGTTTGCTTATAAAGCAGGCTTTGGTACTCTCGACACTGTTTCACACATTACAGTTGACATACAGAATCGTTTTTCACAAAATGAATACATAACATCACTTTTTCTCGATATCAAAGGTGCATATGATCCTGTGGATTTATCGATTTTGGAATATAAGGTGGCCAAAGACTTTCAAATACCTCCGCACATATGTTACTCAATTATTAAATTGTACAAAAGTAGATGTGTTTTTGTTCGAAACAATGTAAATGTCAAGGTTGGTCCAAGATATCTTTACTCTGGTTTACCCCAAGGGTCAGTTCTTAGCCCATTACTATTTATTTAATCTTTACACAGCGGATATCCATAAACTAACTGGTTTTAAAATAGTACAGTATGCCGATGATTTCTGTATTTATACACAAAATAAAAAATATGACAACAGTGTGGCACTATTGTCTGAAGCTTTTGATAAAATTTTAAAATGGTCCATTAAAAATGGTTTTAAAATCTCTTCTAAAAAATCCATCTATTGTATCTTTACTCGACACAACACTTTCAATATAAATCACATTAATTTACAAAATAAAATTATATCTGCTAAAAACGAGGTTAAGTAGTTAGGTATTGTTCTGGATAAAAAAACTTACTTGGAAACAACATATCAGTCAACTTGCAGTAAAATGTGATAAAGGCATTAATTTTCTACGGTCTGTTTCAAAAACTTGGTGGGGATGTGACGTACATACATCTTTAGTTTTTTACAAATCGTATATTAGGTCAGTACTAGATTATGGAAGGAAGCTTCCATATGGCTCTATTTGTAAAACCTATTTAACAAAACTTGATTGGATACAAAGCAAAGCTCTTAGAGTCTGTTTGGGAGCTATGATATCCTCTTCAGTAGAAGGTCTCTTAGTTGAAGCTCTAGAACCTCCTCTGTGTTTACGCAGGGAGGCATTAAGCATTAAGTTTTTACTTAAACAAGCCTTTTTTAAAACCGAATTACTTACCAATATATCAAAATTAAATACATATGATCTAACTAACAAATATTGGCTACATAAAAATTCACCTCCTCTCTGCGAGGCTTTTCGAAATTTTAATGTCATCCTTAATCTCGTTGAACCCCACCGATTATGAGTACCATAGCTCTTTTCAAGACATTAATGTTAAATTTCCACCCCTTACCGACAACAATGCTCTAAATGCTGCTATTTTAAAATCTGAAATTTCTCAAATTAATGATTATATTCATATATACAGTGTGTCCCAAATTGGTGGGGAATGTATGGGGATCTTGGAAACCACGATAAATAGAAAGTCGGTTAAATGGGGAAAGTTTTGGACAATTATGTTAGTAAGCTAATCTCGTTTACTACATGGTTTTATCTATTTAGGTTTTTAAGAAATTTTGAAAAAACCTGAAACATGTATTTTCGAAAACCGGCCATATTTTTTTTATAAGTAAAAATTTTTCAAATCTGTAAAAACATCTTCAAAGCAACTTTTTTTGTAGAATATGACCGAGTAGTCAGTTTTTATTTTCTACGTTTCGGGCTTTTAGAATCATCATCAACATTACTTTTTCATATGGGCGCCATATTGGATTTTTACGCAGCCAAATAGTGCTTTTTATTCTGATTTCAACAATGTATGACATGTTATAGTTTAGGAGTTTATAACCTCATTTATTTCAAAAAACAAATACTTTCTCAGTTGGCCTTGATTACAGCGAATGTCATCTAGCGTCATTGGCAGCCGAAGAAATGTTAATATAGCTGCGCAAACGTATTTCGACAATTTTCCTGAAAGGCAGCATCCTAAACTAACATTCTTTCGAAAACTGGTTACAAATTTGCTTGAATTCGGAAGTTTTAAAAAACCACGACCTAAAAAGTTAAAGAAAATCGACAACGAGATGCTGCAGTTAACCAACATTTTAAAGAAAATCCAACATCTTCAGCCAGGGATGTTGATAGAGAATTTCACATACCTAAGTCAACCATTCATAGGAAGTTAGGACTATTTTAAAAAAATATCGTTAATATGTTGAGAGAAATAGACAACATTTTGAATTTTAAGTCGTTATTTTACATCTTCATTTTAGTGGGAATCTTAGTTTAGCCATTTTTCATTGTTTTTGTTTTTACTTGTTTCAATTAACTTGTTACGTGTCGTTTTGTTGTAACCCATTTCTGTAAAATGTCTGTTTAGCTTCTCTGTTTGGCCAATTACTAATATTTTATTGTTTACAAAAAAAATGACGTTCGCCGGAATCAAGGCCAACTGAGAAAATATTTGTTTTTTGAAATAAATGAGGTTATAAACTATTAAATTATAACATGTTATACATTGTTGAAATCAGAATAAAAAGCACTATTTCGCTGCACAAAAATCCAATATGGCGTCCATATGAAAAAATAAAGTTGATGATGATTCTAAAAACCCGAAACGTAGAAAATAAAAATTGACTAATGGGTCATATTCTACAAAAAAAGTTACTTTAAGGAAGTTTTTACAGATTTGAAAAATTTTCACTTATAAAAAAAATATGGCCGGTTTTCGTAAATTCATGTTTCACGTTTTTTGAAAATTTCTCAAAAACCTAAATGGATAAAACCATGTAGTAAACGAGATTACCTTACTAACATAATTGTCCAAAACTTTTCCCATTTAACCGATGTTCTATCTATCGTGGTTTCCAAGAATCCCATACATTCCCCACCAATTTGGGACACACTGTATACAGATGCCTCAAAAAATGAAAATGGTAGTGGAGCTAGAGTGTATATCACAAAACTCAATATCGAACTTAAATTTAAAATAAACAATAGCCTTAGCATTTTCACATGTGAAGCCATAGCAATTTGCGAAGCTTTTAAATTTATAGTAGACTCTAGTTATCACCACTTTGTTATACTGTCCGACTCTATGTCCGTGCTTAAAGCCTTGCAGAACAATAAATCCTGGAATTATAAAGACAATCCAATATTATGGGAAATAAGAAAATTGCTGCGCCGAATAACATTGTGTAGAAAACAAGTCTTTTTCATATGGGTCAAAGCACATACAGGACTAAAGTATAATGAGCTAG
Organism: Listronotus oregonensis; assembly: GCA_019359885.1. Classification (NCBI taxonomy): domain Eukaryota; kingdom Metazoa; phylum Arthropoda; class Insecta; order Coleoptera; family Curculionidae; genus Listronotus; species Listronotus oregonensis. The sequence goes on along the minus strand of JAHBCN010004762.1, from coordinate 8,367 downwards.
TAGACTTAATAGCAAAGGATAGCATTATTAATGGTACAGCAGCTAATTACACGCTCAGCTTAAATGACGGATATAATAATGCAAAAAAAATATTGCCAAAAAATAAACCCACAAGATATACTCAGCTGGTAACTGAAATTCCACATAAATACTGGCATAAAAACCTAACTGTCCCTAGAAAATACATAACAACAATTATACTCATGAAACTGGGATATGCTTGTTATCCTGCTCATCTGTATAAAATTAAAATATTACCTTCAGATCAATGTGAAACTTGTAATGTTAGGTGTGATCTAGATCATATATTCTTTCATTGTAACAAATACATAGCCGAGACCAACAAGCTATTTAGTGTTTTAATCAAAGAGTGTAAAACTGTTTGTCCTTTTAACATTCTTAATATTTTAGCCCTAGAGAGAAAAGGTAAATAATGCATTGATTTCTTTTTTGAACAGAATAAACTTAAAACAATAAATTACTGTTAAAAAAATGCTTTTTAATAGTAGGCAGTAGGATAATCTTAACCATTTTTTATCCTTATGTTACTTCCTTTTTAAGTGGTCTTCTTTGTGTGTTTAAAACAAAAAGTCACCCTGATCGACCCCAGTGGCGTGAAGTGTGTGTCCCTGTCATATATGTGATAGTTTTAGCTTGTATTTACCTTTTATTATTAGTATGATAACTAATTAGAAAAAATTAAATACAAAACTCCATTTTTTAAGTAACACTTTGTGACTGGCTGAATGGCTGATCAGCCTATTGCCATTAAATTTAATTTAAAAAAAAAATAAAAAAAAAACAGATACGAGTTAGTCATTGGCTAACTTTTGTTACTTTTTAATAAGGATTTTCATAAATTTATTTTTGATGGATTATATGATATTTTTTAAATTATTTTACACTTAAATTGGCCAAAATACAAAGATCGACTAAAAAATTCCTTTTTTTGGGTATAAATAATAAAGGTTTTATTATTTGGTGCTAAAAGTTACAAAATTCTACAAACAAAAAAGTTGGGGCATAATATACCAGTTACATATCCTGTATGTAACGCCCCTGGAAAAATGTATGTAATTTAGAAAAGGAGCGACATGCTAGGTTAGAAATTGAACAACTTTCTTAAATTTATCTGACCTACCTTAAACGGTTACAGAATATTACGCAAACGCATTCTTCGGGGGCTCTATCCATCTTAGGATACTTTTTCGGGGCATGTTTATATAAACTTTTTTTTTAAATTTTAATAAGTACAATCACTCTTCAAAATATTTTTCACTAATTTCGGGATATACTGTATACTGATTATATTTTGTATGATTTTCTAAAATTTAGCAACAATTTTATTAACATCAAAAGACATAAATTTAATGACATTCATTAACGCGGGTTTGTACAAGGAATATCCACAGCCGTGTGCAGTTATAACGACCCGTATAATGACATTTAACAGACTGTTAACTGCATATGGAATCCATATACGGTAAATTAAAGTCAAGCCATGAAAGCAGTAAATCTGCAATTTTATTTATATTAATCGTAGTAATTTATTTTAAAGTAAACGACAAGTTACAATTTTGCAACTACGCAGGATAACAAATGAATTACTTAATAGCTGTCATAGATTTTTGAATAGTAAAGATAACACGATAAACACGAACTTACGGTCAGACATTGGAAAAGGACGTAACGCGTAACTAAAGTCGATAGTTTCTGTTGCCAGCTTGAAGTGAATTTAAACATTTCTAAATAAAATTGCCTTTAAGTTCTATATTTATAATAAAAAATAGGCATAATAATATATAGATTATTAAATTTGGCTTTAAAAAATAAATAATTTAAAGATAATTTTGCTACATAAACCATTTTTTATTTATTTTTATTTGGTTAAATACGTTTCGCATTGCTACATTTCGCCCGCAAAGGAAATTTCGTAGGCGCAATGTGGCAATGCCGCTTTAACGCGCGTAGGAATTCTACAACCTGTCCGTTGATACATGGAATGAACTTGATTAGGTGTAGTGCGACGTTGCCCTGGATTTTCTCAAGCACTTTGTGGTGTTTTTATTAAAACTATCTGTTAAAACTATTTACAAACTTATATTAAAAACTCTAAAATGGTGCGTGAATGTGTTTTGTGTAAAAAATTGGACTATCTACACGAAGATGTGTCTTTTCATAGGTTAGTTAGGTTCTGTTTGCTAGGCAATGTTTTTACCAAGGTCAGTGGCGTAGATTTACAATAGCCTGAAGAAAAGTAACTAGACCAAAAGTAATGTATTCATTGTACTTGTTTTATTATTTTTATTAGAATATTATCGAATTTATTAGTTTGTGAGTAAGTTTATAATATTGTGGGAGAAATTATACATTATACAAAAGGATCATCTAATATTTTAGGTTTTCCTCAGAACCATGACAAGAAACATTTGGTTTTCTCTTGTGGGAATTAAAGAGGGACAACATTTACCAAAGCACCCTGTGCTATACTCGGACCATTTTGATTCACAGGATATTTTGGTTAAGGCAAACAATAGCAAATATTTAAGGCCTGGAGCCATCCCAAAAATTTCACATTATATATTTGACAATCAATCTGTTGATGGAAGGTAATTATTATAGACTAATACATTCAAATTATTGTTAACGTTGTTTTGTATATTTACGAATCTTCGTAAACTTTGGTTCTTGATTTAAAAAACACATCATTTCTTTGGTGTAGATCTATCTAATAACGTTTGAGCTTTTATCTTTAAAACAAGTACATCTTTTTGACATATTCATTTTTTAACTTAATTAATGTAACTGTATTTTTTAGCTCTGACTCCACTTAACTTGAGACGCCCCCTGAGAAAGTGAAAGGGTATGTAATTAATAAAGCAAATATGGTCTCACAAAATTAGCAAAAGTTTTCTAAAGGTTTTAACGTTAATATGTTTTTAATTAAATTAACTTTTAGGGATGAAGACATATCCATGGATAATTGGGTGCATGATTTACCGAAAAATTTGACCACAGCGAGAGCTACAATCAATTTAGCTGTCCCCACCATATATTCCGCAACTTGCCCATACAATTTTTAAAAATATTGAAAAATAATGCTTCATTTTGCGATTTTCTGAAAAAAAAAATAAAATTTGACAGCTAAAAAAAGTCACGTGATCATCCTTATACAGGGTGCCACAGATTCGAGTACATGCATGGGGATCTTGGAAACCGTAAGAGATACAAAGTCGGTTAAATTATTGCAAAGTTGCGCATTTAGGTGCCGACCAACATGCTGTTTAGAAAGTAATATTTTTCTGTTAAATAAACATATTTTACATAAGAGACAATGAGTTAGACAAGGAACGCACGTCATTTCTTATCGGGGCGTTTCATATTTGTTAAAAGATATTAAGTGTTATACATTTTTGTCATTGGAATAATAAGGGGTTCAAAAAAATGAAATAAAAAAACCAGGTCCGTATTTAAAAAAATTAAGTTGATGATGATTTAACGAAAACGAAACGTCGTGCGGAAAATCTTAAAAAGTGGCCACGAGAAAGTGTCTTTTGTTTTTCCATATCTCTTTAAATAACGTCAGAAAAAAATAAAAACGAAATCGGCAAATTTCGTTTTATTTTCGGATATCTCCGAAAGTACTCGGAATTTTGAAACTTTCTAAAGTGAATATGGTTAGTTACGCAAATACACAACTTTGCAATAATTTAATCGACTTCGTATCTCTTACGGTTTTCGAGATCCCCATGCATGTACTGGAATCTGTGGCACCATGTAAACATTATTTGGCATTATTTTTCAAAAAAAACTTTTGGCAAGAAAAAATTACCCGAATTAATTAGGGAAAAATTTTCCCATTTGATGCGGACTTTATGGTTGACACTGTATATTATCTTAGGAATAAGTAGATAATTTTTTATTTTTGCCTTATATCTAATATTTTATGTTATTTTTTGTGTACCTAATTATAATAAAAAGTATCCCATCCCATCCAGTTTTTGTCTTTTTTTTTATTAATTTGTGGCCCACATTATTCTGAATTTATAGGAGAAAAGTAATTTTGTTTAAATAACCAATATACGACAAATATTTTATGTTTTTTTAGAATAAAATATTTTATAAGTATTTATGTTGCTAATCAACATTTTTTAATAAACTAAAATTAAAAAAATAATATTTTTAATAAATTTATATCTAATCGAAACTTCTAACATAAACCATACGCCACTGGTCGAAACTGCAAGGCTCCGTACAATGTTGCCTTGATCAGTCCAAATTTATCTTCTATCCTTTTTCCCTTATATGATTTTATTGATAATGGGACAAAACAAAGTGTCACTTATGAATGAAATGTTAAAGTCTTTTCTTTCTTTCGTCTGAGATAGCTGTAGATTCTGGAAACATTTAAAAAGAACTAGCTTTTCGCGTGAACAACACGATTTTAGCTTCGCGCTCCGTCTTTCGTCATACACTCCAATGAGTACCGCGCGTCGTGCGATTGAACATTGTTATTATATTGTTTTTTTATTTGTTATTATTTTTTAATACAAAAAAATGTTTGTAAATGACTTATACATGACATGTTTTTATAAACAATCTCCAAAACTACTGACATTTAAACAATTGAATTTAGTAAAAAATTACAAATAATAGAGTGGTGAAATTTGTATTATTTTTAGTCCAGAAATTAGAAATTTCCCATATAAACTTGTCCCAATTTAACCCCTTTAGGATATAAGGTTTTAAAAATACTACCCCTTTTAATTTTTTTGGGTAATTAGAAGCCTAATCCAACTTGAATATTTACAAGTTTCATTCTTAGCTAGAATAGCAGATGCATTTAAGCTTAATTGCATTGATTCTTTTGTAAATATTAGAACTACTATTAATTTTTAATATTGCCCTTTCCGTACCACGCAAATTTGGAATAATTCATGAAATACAAAGTTTATCCAGCTAATTTAGCCTATTTATTGTAAAATAAAGCAAAAAATTAGCACCATATGCCAAATTATTAAATATATTATTACCAAAAAAGTTATGACAGAGTAATGGTAGAAAATGAATAAACGTGTCCAAAGCTACGCCATGAATCGAAATAGTGACACAAGTATATCACCAAAAGGTGTTCTTCTAACTGTACTTAGTTTTATACGCATCGAAAAACCTGATTTAAAAATAAAAGAAAATCGCAATTCTAAAAATGTATCTATCCAACTTTGTATTTTAAAATTGGGGTCGCTTTGGAGCTGAAGCCTTTTTGCCTTATTTTTGACCAAGGAATCTCCCATTAAGCCTTTTCCCCATGCTTTTTTAAAATAGGTGTTTACCTTTTTTTGTCACTTAGTATACTGATATCGGAAAAATTAGTACTTTACTTGTAGTAGGAGAGCTAGTGAACTCATTTCCCACAAAGCTAGAAAATTATTAAATATTATTTTACTATCGGTCATTATAAAAGTGCCGTGGCACTGGTACTGGCAAGCATCCCTCGGTTACTTTATCATCCGTTAAAATTTTGAAAATGTAAAAAAAATTTAACCTGATTCTACAAAGCTAAAATTTTGATATAACGTAATTTACATATGCATGAGTCGAAAAACAAAATTGACAACCTGCTTTGATGGTTACAAGTATGTGCCAGACGATAGTAAAGTTGACGTCGGGATGGCAATTTATAACCTGCTCCCACAAGGCTAACATTTTAAGGACATATTCTTTCAATATAGTTGGAAAAGTGTATTTAAAATGTCAGACTTATCTGATGGTTGCAAAGGGTCTTCCAGACCAGTATATAATAGTCAGGGCGCTCGACGAGAGTGCGAGCGTAACAGACTCGTATGAGCTTTCATGTGAGAAAGAGAGGATATACCTCTTGTGTATTGGATATTTTAACAAAAAAAGTGAGCCCGCATGAAATGCTGAGGCGTATTTATTAGTGAGATGAAAGTACTTTAAGTAAGATTTGCGTACCCAATGAAAAAAAACTATCTGAATAAAACTAAAGAATTTAGGAAAAACATTATTAACTTATCAACAATTTTTTACCACAATTTAAGGCGCGTACAGACATAGAACAAAACATCGTATCGTAACACGTTCGTATTATGTTCACGTAACATGTGTGGACGGTACATCGTAACAGCGTAACTCGGTAACATCGAAACATCACGGCGTCCCATCAGTTGTCGGTTTTTCAGCGTCACTTCAAAGAGATGATATGGGCTGATGTTGCGTCGTCTGTTTGCAAGTTTGGACGGGAATGCGTAACAAGAGCGCGCCAATACATTTATTTTTATAATTTAAACAGTTTGAAAACATCAATATGGAGTGGTCAGAAAACGAATTGTCACTGCAAGCCTTTCTTGAACCGAAATAGCCCGTCTCCATCGAGTATCCTTTCTTGATACTTGTGGTCCAATTAAATTAATCAAGTATTCAAAGTCTGTTGGCGACATTCTGGCAAAGTTTTTATAGAGTCCACTCACTTTTTGAAATTTCAAATCCGACAATAAACTATTTCCACTGTATATGTCGCAGGCAAATGGTTATTCTAGGCAGATGGCTTTTGACTAGGTAAATAGTATCCGTCTGGGCAAATAGTGTTTTGTTCTTTTTAAAATGCTAAATGACTAGGCAAATGCCTTTTGACAAGTCAAATAGCATTTGGTGGTATTTGCCTAAGAACACCTTAGGCAAATGGAAATGGAAATATCTTCTAAAATGAAAAGCGCCAGTTTATTTATTAGACATTTATTGTTTAACAAAAATATATAAATTATTTGTTTTGACATGGATTGCTAGAATGACAACTGGTGTTTTATAGATTTTTAGACTTAAAACAAGCACATCGAATTGTATTACATTGACGTTTTGATGGCTGACATTGACATTTAGAAAATCCTTTCCCAGAAAACATCGACTGCTCGGTACAGGCTTCTCTCACTGAAATGGAACGGTCTTGAGGAATTTCATTACAATTAAAGCTAATTGCTGAAATGGGCGTTAGATCACTCCTGGTAAACCAGTTTTTTAACACACCTGTTTTTGTACCTATACGATAAACGCCATTTTGTTTATCAAGTATAATACCTTTCAAATTCTTTCTATCTAATGGTCCTCTATTAAATTTTGGAACAACAAGAGTGACATATTTACCTATGTCTATGTCGCTAAAAATAGTTTTGCTTCTTTTGTCATTATTTCTGCAGCCTTTACCTGCCTCTCGTAAGATTTTTTTATTAAATCTAATATTTTCTTCTCTGACACAAAAATTGCAAGTACTCCCATTGCCGCAAACACAGCAGCGTAAAACTGCAGGTTTTATGGTATTGTCTTCTGTGTTTGCCTCTGCCAGATTTTCATGTATTATTATGGATATCTCATCTTACATTTCTTCCGTAACTACTTCAATTTACTGATAGTCCACAACCTGTTCTGCACTTTCCTGACTTAAAGTTGCTTCCTGAATATCGTCCTCTGTATTGGAATTGACGCTTTCTGTTGGATCATTAACATTGTTTGACAATATGGCGACGCTATAACAATAATTAACATCTGCATTCATGGATTCCAAATTCTCTTTAGTTAATATTTTATCAATAAGATCTGATGGCAAATTCGTGGATCCTAAGCCTAACTTTGGATCTGATCCGTATAGAGACTTGTAGGGTGACCTCCCAATAATGCGATGGAATGAGATATTTTTCTGCTGAACTGAACTGAACGAAATAACAGCCAACTGACCAACGAGCACATTTATTTCTTAATATTACTTACCTAGTCACAAAAGGTATTAAAATTGCAAGCAGCAATGCACACTGTACACATACAACTGACCAACGAGCACTTTTATTTCTTAATATTACTTACCTAGTCACAAAAAGGTATTAAAATTGCAAGCAGCAATGCACACTGTACACATAACCAAACATAAATATGTACGTTTATAAAATGGCATAGTCATATGCCTATCAAGGACTAGGGCAAATGCCATTTTCCTAGGTAAATGGTTTTAAAATAGAAAGAATTTTCATAAAACTATTTGCCAAGGCAAATATAATTTGCCTAGTCAAAAGCCATTTGCCTAGAATAACCATTTGCCTGCGACATATACATTTCTACTAGGGTAAAACTGCGTTTGCAACCAACGTCTTTTTTGTCTATGTTTTTTTTGTTATTAATATGATAGTGCATATAAATATATGCTGCTGCAGCAATTTCCATTATTGTTACTTCGATAACTACTCAAATTAAAATGGTACATGGAAAAAGATGGAACGTCAGAATGTTCTGCTATAGGTTATACGACGTTGTTTTGCTACACAATAATTTATCGAAACACCGAACTTCAATGCGTAACAA
>JAHBCN010004761.1:0-61080 GCA_019359885.1 Listronotus oregonensis | reverse complement strand
CGAATCCACGGCCAAAAATCGTGTGAGGGTAGTTGGACCCCATCAAAACCAGTCCTAGAAGTGACAGGAATGGAAAAATTTTGAAAATTCAAAAATTTACCTCGGGATTGGCTCCCGGAGTTTTTTGGGGTCGCTGATTACGAATTTGCGGCAAAAAATCGTGTGAGAGTGGTTGCACCCATTAAAAGCACCCCTAGAGTTACAGAAATGGGGAAATTTTGTTTGGGTTTTTTTATTTAATTAAAGAAAACTTAAAAAACGATTTTATTACACTCGTAATTTATTTTTTCAATAATTTAACTACTTTAAAACCAAAATACGCGCGCATATTATATTGAAAGTTTGTGGTAACTGGACTTTGGATTCGTAATCAGCGATCCCAAAAACCCTCGAAAAACGATTTCCGAGATAAAATTTTTATTTTTAAAATTTTTTCCATTTCTGTGATTTGTAGGGTTGGTTTCTATAAAGTGCAACCACCCTGACTTGATTTTTGACCGAGGTTTCGTAATCAGCGGCCCCAAAAATCTTTGGAAAACGATTTCCGAGGTAAAATTTTGAATTTTTAAAATTTTCCCATTTCTGTAACTCCTAGGGTTGGTTTTAATGGGGTGCAATCTCCCTTACTCGATTTTTGATCACGGATTCGTTCGTAATCAGCGATCCCAAAACCCTCGATAGAGGATTATCGAGGTAAAATTTTGACTTTTTAAAATTTTCCCATTTCTGTAAGCCCTAGCAGTGGTTTTGATAAAGTGCAACCACCCTCACAAGATTTTGGTGAAATTTTAATTTTTTTTATCAGTTTTACTATTGGAGATTATTTGGGGGTGAAAAAACTACCCTATTTTTTTCATTTTTCATTGCAAGGCAAATGTTAGTGGTGATGAATCTTCTGAGGGTCTACAGAATACGTACAAACAAAAAATTTTAAAATCGGAGCTGTTTATCAACTTTTCCACATTTTACAGTATTTTCCGGCTTATTTACTGGGCTATCATTTAATAATACTGGTTTCTCTTGACCATCGACCAGCTGTGATCGCCCTAGGACCTTCGTAAATCGGTACGCAAGTATCCGATCCCTAAGTTGGAACTGACGTCGCAAGAACTCGATAGCTAAAGTACGACATCCCACTAAAACAAGATCCGCGGTTTTACAACTAAACCTCATCACACGTTGACAATTTAATGTCCAAAGTATATCAGTTTGCTTATTATTATTTACCAATAGTCATAGTAGTCCAATCACTAAACGTTTTCGCTCCGAATTTTTTATAAGTACACCCATTAATTTGAAATATTAACGGTTGGATTAAAATGACACGAATAACAAAGGTTATGCGCTTTCACCCGAGAGTGAATGCCCCCCCTTTTTAAAATAACACCGGAAATCGATTAATAAGATTATTCTAAGCAAAAAATCAAATATATATTATTTGATACTCAATAACGTTTAAATTATTTGTGTTTAAAAATGTCAAAGAAAAACTTATTTCTTAACTTTTCTTTGCGAATATCTTAAAATCTTATGTTTTATATAAAAATTATTTCTTTATAAAATAAAGCATGTAAAAAGTAAATATTTTTGCTTTTTACTTATGGTTGTCGACACAATACAAAGCGAGTTATAACTCTCTGAAGCGATTTCCTGTTTGCCGTAAATTTATTTTAGGATTTCAACAGAAATAAAGGAAAAACAAAAACATTTTCGAAAAATCTATAAAAACTTTTTTTAAAGTGCTCAAAAAATTCTTTAAAATGATACAGGAAAAGTCTATAGAAGTGTTAAGTGAGTTATGATGAAAATAGGTCTCTCGAATTTTTGAAAACAAATTGAGCATTAAAACTGGTGCCCTTTCTAGTAGTATTAAAATATATCGTAACCCAAAAATAATTAACTTTATTTGTGCCTTATTGTGATCTGAAATGGTTTAGAAAGCATAGATTTTGTAGAAAGACAATTCAAATATTTTTAGTTTCTTTTAAAATTAAACAAAAATAAGATAACTTTTAAACTAATAAATATAAGTAAAAAGTTGTTTTTAACCAAAATTTCGCTCTTTTTTTACAAATTTTTTTTTCTTAATATTTCTGAAGCATAAAATTTAATAAATGGGGCCGTTTAACAGTTACATGTGCAAGCAAAAGTACCTTTTAGCCCTTTACCCTTAAAATTACCAAAACTAAGGATTTAAAAGGATTAAAATTTATATAATCTGATCTGTATCTGAAAGTGAGGAGGGTGATAAACATCACTGCACCTAGGCCTCAGCAGGCCCGTTGTGCTACCTACTAAAAGGGACTCCTCACTCAGTACGCCGCCCATCCTACTGATTTAAAGTGGGTGACGACATCACCGAGAGGAATCTCCTTAACGTCGGCCAAGGAAAGCCAAAACTCGGCCAAGGAAAGCCATTTACTCTTGGACGAGAGTGCAGGGCAGTAACAAAGGATGTTCTTCACCGTCTCGTCTTCCTGTTCACAACCTTCACACAGAAAGGTGTCATTTATACCCATTTTAAAGGCGTGCTTTCGTAATTGACAATGTCCAGTAAGAACGCCCGTGATTAGGCGAAGGTTCGCCCTAGGCATTGTCAAGTAATGTTAAGCTATATCTCTGCCAGGATAGTTTGATTGTGTCCTTCATCGCAGACCCTGTCAGACCTACGAAAGGTTCGGGCCCAAAAGGTTTGGTTCCGGCAGCCTTCCTCGCCAATGTCAGCCAAAAGGTTGCCTTTGGGGTAGCCGGACCTTGGTCCAAGAGGTGACCACATTCCTGGGAAGCATCCGCAAGGGCACGGTGACATTCTAGTACAGACCCGGGTGTAGCGTGGTCTCCTTAGGGCTAGTAGTGTCTGCCTGCAATCCGTATGGATAAGCACGACTTTATGAGTGAAATTAATGTGATTTTGTGTTTAATAAAATGCTTTCAAAATTATTTTTTGGATGGTTAAAAAACTTAAATAGGAACGCAGTTATCGCCAAAACAGGAAAGTCATTTTTTTTTAATTATGAAGCGTGAAATTAAAAATATTTGAAGCATTTTTTTGACCATTTTGTGTACGTTTTCTACACACATATCAGAGTACGTTGGTAATATAGACACAAAAATACTTACATACACACATAACACACACACACACATTAAATTATACATATTGCAGAAAAAAAACTTTTTGAAGAGGAGTAGGTGCTCACATAGCAATATACACCGCTAACGGATTTTATACTATATTTATATACATACATTTTTCATATACTTTATTGTTGATTTTCATCATTTGTTGATAACGTGTTTATTTTCTCTTTTCAGATAAATTAAAATATAGTATAGCCATTGGTATACATATTTGAAAATACAAGAAAAATAATATGTACTGCACATTTACTCATTATGGTCCTCAAAAATTGATAGTGTTATTATGAATTAAAATGTAAGTAAATAAAAAAATTGTTACGTTGCAAAATTCAACGTAACAATATTATTTGTATATATGCATAATTTTATGTATAAATACCTTTGAATGTAAATACCTTAAAATAAGGGAAGCAGTTGTAGCCCATCATTTTGTTTTTATTTTGCTTAAAACTGTCTGTTGTCTGGTGCGCAAGGGATAGTTTAAATTGTTTCCACTTTTGTTTACATTTTTGAAGGTTTTATTGATTTTATTTTCACTCAGAGGTCAATGACCTGTTACTGATTGCCTTTTGTGTTTACCTAGATTAACGTGACTTTCTTTTAGTTGAGCTAAATGTTTATGCTTTTGTTTATTATTTTTAAAGGTTAATGTTTTGACGTTTGAAATAGATCAGAAGTTAGCAACGAACAACTGTTTATTTTTGCCAGTCTATGGCAACGAGAGAGCTGATGGATCGTGTGTGGGTTGGTAGAATTGTAGCAAGAAGGGGGTTGGTGCCGCCAAGATCAACCTGGACAGAAAACGCTGCTGATGTGAAATAGCTTGGGGAAGCTCTCTCTCTCTCTCTCTCTCTCTCTCTTTCCTGCTGACTACCAAAGAGACAGTCCACGTGAAGGCAATGTTCTAAAAGTTAATTTTCATCCCTTTTCTTGGGGATTGTTGAACAAATGCCTAAGTACATTTTGTTTATGCTGATTTTAGTACGTTGTTTCGGAGTGAAATGTCACGTTATCCGTATATTTTGGGGAAATTTATGTCTTTTTAAAGAAGGATTATACCACGTGGAAACTTGTATGGAACCCTTTTTCTTTGTTAAAATTTAATGAGGGGCGATAGTGGCTTGTTAAGTTTGTAGAAAAAAGTAAGAATTTTACTATTTCACGCAGTTTTATCAAATAGCTAATGTGAATTTTTGATCTAACTTGGAAAACGTATTGTGTTCGATTTTGGGGTTATGATAATTGCGTAGTTAATTTATGGGATTTTCTTTAAATGGATTGTTTTTTTAAGGGGAGAACTTTGTCTAGAATTTTTATGCTAATTGGGTAATTTATGTAAGGGATGTAATTTCTGTGTTTCGTAAAGTATCTTACGTAACCATACATAAAGCTTAGACGAGTTGTTTTTTTAGGGTTCTGTTCTTTTCTTTTCTATTCCTGCTTTTACCTCTTTTATTTCTTCGACTTGATTTTGTGTTCCGGCCCATGCTGCTTATGCCTAGTTCCAGTTTGAGTTAATGGATTTAATCCCATGCTTTATGTTTGGGATTCAAGTGACAAACCCAAGTTGCCGACATTAGTTGCTGATGACGGACAGCTAGACTACCGTTTCTAAGGCACAACCTCTTGCTTCCATAATAACAGGAAAATCACAGCTAAGTCTTAAGTTTAAGAAAATTTTTGTATATTAATGATATTACATTGGCTTAAGAGAATGTCATGTCGATAGTCTAGCCTTAGATTTGAACTGAAATTTTTATCAAAAACACCTGCTAATCATTTGAATAGCTTGATGTTACTTAATACCTTCTCTGTCTGAGTTAACAGTCATTAACACTTTATTTTCTCGGTACCTTCACTAAAATATAAGACTGGAATTTGGTCATAAGTGTACACATGTACACTTTGAAGCTTTAAAGTTAAATTAAGAATATACACTATGTAGGTATGGATATTGTGGTGCGTATCCGCTTACTTATATGTAGATACGGTGTTAAGAAAATTCAGTGCTTATGTGTTGGTTTGGTAATACATATGTATTGGAGTATTCGCGGTAGGTCATAGTTTTAACACACTGATAATTAGCATGAGGTTTATTACTAGAAGTCTAGTAATAATCTTATGAGACTTAATTAAAATGCTTATAGGGCTGTTGTAGTAGGGATCAGATTGGTAGGAACAGTTGGTACTTGTGAGTTGTAATCATATACATGAGTACGAGTGTTGTATATCAATCTGTGGTAGGAGGTATAAGATTTATTGCTAATTATTTGGTAATAATCTTATATGGTTTTAATGTAAATATTGAATTTGATAATTGATTAATAAAATAGATTTACTGACATTGGTTTTTGTTTAACCCTTGACCGGATATATATTTTTTTTGTTTAAGCCTTAGAGCTCTCATATATTTTTGCCATAAATTCCATAACGTCATTCCGCTTTATTTATTTTTAATTTGTAAGTGCCTATGAAAAAGTTTTAAATGCAACTTATGGCATTACGTATATGTGGGTAACATACTAAAAGGTTTTCTGTAAAAGTTATAATCTTACGGACTTTGTTATATATAGGTATTATTGTTGACAGTTTATTAATTGTCCACCTTTTGGTTTAGTAACTGTAAATCTGTATACAAGTCAAATTTAGTTAACATTGTCATATATATATTTTTAGTAATTTAAAATGCCTTATTTAATTTCCGTTTAAAGGGCGCATCCACCAAGTTGGTATTAACTTGTTACAATTATTTTATAATTTTTTTGTAATAAAGCATTAACTAGTTTATTTATATTTTGACTTTTATTGACAATACCCCTCTTCAAGAATGCACTCGCCTTTGTGTAGAGCCTCGTGCGACTGTAAGTATTTATTGTAAACCGTATTCATAAGCCAATGTATAAGTTAAATTATTATTATATTTTTTATTTCTGAGCTGGCCGAAGCCTCTTTAAAAGATATTTTTTTTGCCCAGTGGGGCGTTAACAAATTATCCGGTAATAAAATATATAAGTTAAAATTAAAATAAGTACCAAGAAAAATATTTTACGCTACACGGTTTTATCCACCGATTTATCTAAAGACCTACCATAGGTTTTTGGTTGATACAAATGTCACTACAGTTATTGGAAAAAGCTAGAAGTTTAAAGTTTTCTTTTAATTGGAGAAAATTCTAGTACTATACAATACAATTTTAACATTCAATTTGCAACAACTTAAAACGCGAAGATTTTCACAATATCTTACACTTACGAACTAAGAGGAAACATATTTGACGCACGACAGCCCTGGAAGATAAAACCAGGTCTCCGTTTGGCCTATCGGATTTGTCTGACTGCTTAAAAATGATCTTAGAATACAAATAAAAACATGTATGAAATTTAAACTTGCTACTACAACCTAGTTTTTTACCTAAATGTTTAAAGGATTTTTAATATTAGGTAGGAACTTAAAACTCACCAAAAGGATCTGACAATAATAAATATTGGTAAATAATATCGACATGAGAAATAAATTTTAAAGGTATTATTAACAATAAAAAATATAAATTTTTGACATATTTACACATAATTACATCTGATGAAATGCTTGAATCTCTAGTTTTTTTATTTTTATAATAAGGGGGTAGTTTCCACCCCTTATAACTAAAAAGCGCAAGTTGCGCCTATATAATTTTTGACGTGGATGATAGGATAAGCCTAATTTCAGATTTTCAAAACAATCATTGCAATTACTAGGATTTCGCAGGTAATACCGTATTTTTGCCTTTAGTGACTGGGCTATAGCTACTAGAGTAGCACAAAATGCTACTTCTTATGCATCTCTTCAGAGTTTTTCAGGTAGCATCCTGGCGTCTTAGTAATGTCCGTTAGATGACATAACATAGGCCCATAACGTCCCAGTGATTTAAGGAAGACATATTCAAAAGACGTCAAAGTTAGAGCGTTTAATAGCCGTCTAAATAGTTATTATTATAACCAAAACACTGCTAGCCCCCCCATGACTCCCCGAATTGTGGCACCCTGTATATAATATATATATATATATATATATATATATATTATATATATATATATATATATATATATATATATATATATTTTATATATATATATATATATATATATATATATATATATATATATATATATATATATATATATATATATATTTTATATATATATATATATATATATATATATATATATATATATATATATATATATATATTTAAAATTTTATATATATATATATATATACAGGGTGCACAGATCGAGCTGGAGGGGATCGAAACCGTAAGAGGGGTACGGTCGGTTAAATTAAGGCAGCCGCATAGGGGGCCTAAATCGATTAGAGAAAATTCCAGTACTCGGAGAATCCGGAAACCGGGGCCGATTCGTTTATTTCGACGATTTAAAGAGATATGAAAAAACAAAGACACTTTCTATGGCTACTTTAAGCTCTACAAAAAGCGTTGAGAGATTTTTTGTACGAGTGTTTTAGACCATCATCAATATTTAAATACGACCTAGGTTTATTTTATTTTTTTTAACCTCTTATTATCCCCAAATTTCAAAAATGAATAAAACTTAAAAAATTTTTTAACAAATATGGAACGCCCCTATAAGAAGTTAATGTGCGTTCCTTGTCTTACTCATTGTTCTTTTTGGAAAATATGTTTATTTAATAGAAAAATATTAAGTGTTATACATCTTGTAATTGATATTATAATTGCTTCAAAAAAATGCAATAAACAATTCAAAGCCGCATTTAAAAAAATAAAGTTGATGATGGTTTAAGGAAACGAAACGTCGTACGGAAATCTCTCAACCCGTTTTGTAGAGCTTAAGAAGGGTAAAAGTGTCTTTGTTTATATCTCTTTAAATAACG
Source organism: Listronotus oregonensis (assembly GCA_019359885.1). Classification (NCBI taxonomy): domain Eukaryota; kingdom Metazoa; phylum Arthropoda; class Insecta; order Coleoptera; family Curculionidae; genus Listronotus; species Listronotus oregonensis. The sequence continues at coordinate 53,049 of JAHBCN010004761.1, read as the reverse complement.
CCATAAAAAAAAAAAAGAATCGGCAAATTTCATTTTTTCCGATATCTCCGAAATCGGAAAAATTTCTAATCGGCATGTTGTAAACCAAATAAATGCAACGATTTCGTATCTCTTACGGTTTTGAGATTACGATGATCTGAATTGGGACCCTGTAAATTATTTTTAATATATATATACTATTATCATATAATTATATATTTTGATTTTTAAATAACTTATAAATATTTGTAATATATATATATATATTATATATATATATATATATATATATATATATATATATATATATATATATATATATATATATATATATATATATATATATATATATATATATTTTATATATATAAAATATATATATATATATATATATATATATATATATATATATATATATATATATATATATATATATATATATATATATATATATATATATATATATATATTTATAATATATAAAGAATGTCAAATTTTTAAACCAAGAATAGGTTGAAACACATCAATTTCCCCTGTAGAGCTAACCCCGCCTACTTAAAAAGTTTTAAACACAGTAGCACATCGTGACATTTTTTAAAAACTTATTAAAAATGCTGCCAAAAAGGTGCTTTGACAAAGGTACAAAATGAAAAAAAAGCAAAAATATTTTTTTACGACCTACGAATAGCCTTTTTATAGGCTTTTCACAAATGTGCACAAGGGGGTATTGCAATTTAAGATTTTTATGTGAAAGGGGTAAGGCTTAAGGGGTCTGTCGAGAAGTTCTAGAAAATTCGTTATCTTTATTCGTCCCGGGTTTTATAGAAACAATATTTTTTATTTGTTTTGATATCTCTCTTGGTTTAGAAAATATAGCCATTGTAAGTTTTAAAAGACGCACCCTGTATACTCAATATGGGTCTAAGTCGTGTTGATTTTACACCTATTTTGTCTTGATTTTCAAAGAAAATAATTTATTGGGGATCGGGATTTATTATTAAACTAACTAGTTTGGTAAGTTTAGCAAACTCAATTAGTTACACAAATATAACACAAAAGAAAATATGGTTAAAACCCATTTTAGAATTGAAGGAGAGCTATGCATATTCGAAGTCAGTGGCTATTCATATAATTTATACCACCGGAAATTATATTACCTATAAACTCTCGTCGCGTATTCTCGACCGTTTCGAGAGAGATAATTTAATTATAACCACCAAAACGATTTTGCTTTATAACTTAATCCAGAAACTAGACTAAAAATAATAAAATAAAAGTGTTTTTGGTCCAAACTAAGGCTGATTTAAAATACCCAATAATATAAAACTGGTACAACAACAAAGTAGAAATATCTTTTTTCTCTACATTTTTTTTATATATCAAAAGAGTGTATGTCGGTCATCTAAAAATTATGCAGACGTAACGGATAGGTAATTATCAGGACCAATGGAATGCTAATTACAAAAATATTTGTAGATTTAAAGAAAAAAGAAAAGCCTTTGGAGGTAACAATTTTAATATTTAAAATAATTAAAAAATAAATAATCAAGTGGAATGTTTAGAGTTTTTTCAGATGAATTATAAAGGGGTGCGTGATAATGACACTTCGTGTTGTTTTTTGAAACGCCGTTGGGCGAGAAATAATAACACCTGATATATTAGAGCAAAAGTCAGGAAAATAGCGCCAAACTAGGGTGTTATTTAGATATTTTCTACCTATGTAAGTGTGTAAATTGTCGTATCAGGTAAAAAATCGAGAGAACATTTATCACATATTTTGATAGATTGCAAACCCGGTATAAAGATGCACCGGCACAGGGTACCTTGGTTATTATAAGAGAGAAAGAGACTGTTCTTGCAAATTGCCGCTACGGTTTGATAAAACGAAAGATGACCCTTAAGATTTATTATGACTCTTTTTGTTTTTGACATACAAAGCAAAATTTAGGAGAATCCGGACCAGAGTTACTTTTCGGGGGTTTTCGACCGCGTTGATTCCGAATCTGACCTCAAAACATTCCTACAATGCCCAGAAGTGGGTGGATTTGGGCCAAAATCAACCCTTAACGATAGGTCGCGAAAATCTGGGTCGTTAAAGGTACTTCTGGGTGGCTTTCAGGGGCGCTGATTCGAAATCCGCCGTTGAAACAACCCCACGACCGACGTGGGTGGCTCTGCGAGGGTAGATTTTGGCCAAAATTATCCCTTAACGATAGGTCGCAAGAATCCGGGTCAAAGCTTTTTCTTGGGGTTTTTTGGGGCGCTGATTTAAAAACCACCATTTAAACAAACCTACGACCGACGGAGGTGGCGGTTTTTGGCCAAAAGAGACACCCTCAGTCTTAGGGTAGTTCCAACGGCGGATTTCGAATCAGGGCCCCAAAAACAACCCTCAAGAAGAAGCTTTGTCCCGGATTCTCGCGAACTATCGTAAAGGGATGATTTTGGCCAAAATCTATCCTCGCAGAGCCACTTCTGTGGTCGTAGGGGTGTTTCGAGGTCAGATTTGGAATCAACGCGATCGAAAACCCCAGGGAAGTAATTCTGGTCGGTCGTAGGTTTGTTCCAATGGCGGATTTTGAATTAGCTCCTTCGAAAACCCCCGAGAAGTACCTTTGACAACCCGCATTCTCGCAACCTATCGTTAAGTGGTGATTTTGTCCAAACCTTACCCCCACGGAGCCATTCCCGGGCATCGAAAGGGTGTTTCGTCAAATTCGAAATCAGCGCCCTCAAGAACTCCCGGGAAGTAATTTTTATGGTATTTTACAATATTTTATCGATTTAGTATATTTTTGAAAGAATTATGCAATTTTGGGAATGCACCTCACGCACCCGAGAGGCACTTTGGGTCGACCGGCTCCCTTTCATATGTACCGGGTGTCCAAATAAGAAAGGACGCCGGCTGTATCTCAGAAAATGTTTATCGCACACCGTTGGGGAAAAAATATTTTTTTGTAAGAGTGGTCAAAAGAAATAGCTGGAAATTATTTTCAAGTTTCTGAAATGGTCGCTAGGGGCCGTAACTGCAATCTTGAATCTAAAATAGTGATGTTTCTGTGAATTTTGCAATATTAACGTAACAAAAAAATACCTGATTTTTAAAGTCGAGGATAATTTGAACCTTATTTTTTTGACAATTTTTGCTGTATCTCTGAAAATAAAGTGGTGGGGGATTTTTAAAAGTTTCTGTAAAAAACACTCTGTATCTTCAAAACGGCTGAGCCGATTTTAACAAACTTAGGCTAGTTGACAAGAGCTTTCCTTGTGCTATAATTGTTATAATATTTGAAGTTTTGTTAGTTTCACATGTCGCCGCTAGAGGGCTTTTTTCGATATTCCGATAGATAGAAATAGTTTATTATCTCAAAAAATTTAATGCATTGGTATAATTTTTTTTATAAAAAAATAGCTAAATGATGCTTAAACAAGCTCGCGAAAATCATATCTCGATATCTTGTCCCTTACCTAAAATTTAGGCAAAAGAAAATTTTAAACGTAAATATCTCAAAAACTATAAAAGCTACAAGAAATTTTATATAACATAAATTATGTGTTTTTACGGAACCTTTAATTTAGGTTATAAAGTCTTTTCGTCTAAGTGCAATACTTTTCGAGTTGTAATAAAAAAATCAAATTCCATGGGTATACCTTAAAAAATCCTAAAAATTCGATTTATTGATTAAAATTCGTAAAGTTTTGCATTTAGGCGAAAAGATTATATAACCTAAATTAAAGGTTTTCTAAAAATACATAATTTATGTTTTATAAAATTTCTTGTAGCTTTTATAGTTTTTGAGCTATTGACGTATAAAATTTTCTTTTGCCTAAATTTTAGGTAAGAGACAAGTTATTGAGATATGGTTTTCGCGAGCTTGTTTAAGCATCATTTAGCTACTTTTTTATAAAAAAAAATCATACCAATCCATTTAATTTTTTTTTAGAAAATTGACCATTTCTGTCGGCATTTCGAAAAAAGCCCTCAGCGGCGACATGTGAAACTAACAAAACTTCAAATAATATAACATTTATGGCCCAAGAATGACTCTTTTTAACTAGCCCAAGTTTGTTAAAATCGGCTTAGCTGTTTCGAAGATACAGGGTGTTTTTTACGGAAACCTTTAAATACTCCCCACCACTTCATTTTTAGAGATACAGCAAAAATTGTTAAACAAAAATGGTTCAAATTATCCTCGACTTTAAAAATCAGGTATTTTTTTATTGGTTAATAAAGCAAAATTCACAGAAATATCACTTTTTTAGATTCAAAATTGCAGTTACGCCTCCCAGCGGCCATTTCAGAAACTTGAAACTAATTTCCAGCTATTTCTCTTGACCACTTTTACTTAAAATATTTTTCCCCAACGCTGTGCGATAAACATTTTCTGAGATACAGCCGGCGTTCCTTCTTATTTGGACACCCGGTACAATGAATTCCTGGTGCTATTCCGAGTAAGATGTCGAAAACCGCATCCCGATCCAAGTTGTTTGGCAAAATCGATTTATTTTCGCATAAATTGATGTAATTTTCCTGGTCTATAATATTAGTAAGCATTTTTGCGTTGAATCCAGTGAAGTAGTTGGATTTTTTTTAATTTAATATTTTTCGAGATATGATCTGAACATAAATATGATTTTTTTATTGTATGTTTTTCAATTATTAAATTCTGTCGAATGAGGGATTTTTAAAAATATGTTGTGCTTTATAGATTCGCATATTTTGCCGTAATATAAAGACTTTATAAACAAAAAAAAAATAAAAATCGTTTATCCATAATTTTTTAAAGTTTACAGCAGTATCTGAGTTTAACATAATTAATTAAAGTTATTAACAATTTTAATATTAATTTTTAATGTTTTATTTGTCGCATATCAATTTTTATATATGGCAATAATTGACAATTTTACAAATAGTGAAATATAGAAAATGCTGCAATGCTTTACACGATGTGACAAAAATAGTGATCAGGCGTCTGAAATGTGCCTAGAAAAGAATTTTTTGTTCTTTTTTATTTTCCTGATGGTGCTTTATGCCATATCATTTTAAAAGGTTTCCTAACAAAAGGCAACCATAATGAGTAATATTTCTAAGAATAAAAATTAAGCGTTTAAGTCGTTTATAAAACCTCTATTAAAAACAATTATGACAAACCTCAACAAGAAGCTAAGAAAATTAATGTTTTTGCAAGCGTAGTACTTATGATTTAAAAATAGGTAATTTTACTTACAGCATAAAAATTTCCGTATAGGTAGCGGACATTGTAGTAGTTAAAACAAAATGAATTAATTTCTAAAATGCAGAAGCAGTTTTTTTGTTAATAAATAATACTTTAGTTGAAATTATAATATAAACACGGCTTACTACAAAGATTTAAAATCTTAAAGTTCGATTTATGAACTAAACATGTAAAAAACTATTGGTTAACATATATTTTTAAAAAGCTGTCATCCGACACAATTTAATATATTAAAAACACACGGGATATTTTATAAAAAAATCACACAGGGTGTCCCGGAATATGTGGGCAATCTCGAAATCTAATAGAAAATCTAAAAATATTATGACAGGTTCCCATAAACTTTTTTCCTATGACCCTCCTCTAGGGAGATACAGGTACATAACGGACGCCCCTGAAAATCGTTTTTGTTTAAATAACTTTTAAAATACTATGCGTAATTTAATATTATTTTAATATGATTGTAACTAGATAAGTCTTCTTAAAATGAACCCATTAAATCATATTTGGCTTATTTATTTTGCCAGGGACGGACTAGCTCTGACACAATAATAGCAATTTTTTTAACACCCTGTATGATAAAGGCTTAACAATATTATTTTTGGATAGCTTTAACCTTAAACTAAAAAAGAATTCTTGATTAACATCGATAAGATCAACTGTTTACGAGAATAAAAATATTATGTTTGGTTTTTTCAGTATACAGGGTGTTTTCTAATTGTACGTCAATATTTAAGGAGGCAATTTTTGAGTTTATTTTAAGAAGAAAACTTTATATAAACGTATGTTCTAAACATCCCAACTTTTGGGATGGTGGTAAAATTTTTAAAAATAAATAATTTATTATTAATATCTGTAATACCACTTTAGATATTTTTATGAAATTTGGCATACATGTACTATGTATCAAGAAGCATTTTTTAGTGTACCACATTTTTTTTTATTTGCCAAAATAGGCAGGTCAAATTCTGTAGGAACGCCACTGGTGAAAATAAAGAAATGTGGTACAACAAAAAATGCTTCTTGATACAAAGAATATGATTGCCAAATTTCATTAAAATATCTTAAGTGGTATTATGGATATTAATAGAAAATTATTTATTTTTAAAGATTTTACCACTCTGTATCTCAAAAGTTAAGAGGTTTAGGACATACGTTTATATGAAGTTTTCTTCTTAAAATAAACTCAAAAATTGCCTTCTTAAATATTGACGTACAATTAGAAAACACCCTGTATAATGGAAAAAAAAATTACCAAACATGATATTTTATTTCTCGGAAACATTTGATTTTATCGATGTTTATCAAGAGTACCTTTTTTTAAGGTTAAGGTTAAAGCTATCCAAAAATAATATTATTGAGCCTATACCATTCAGGGTTTTAAAAAAATTGCTATTATTGTGTAGGAGCTAGTCCGTCCCTGGCAAACTAGATAGGCCAAATATGATTTAATGGGCTCATTTTAAGAAGACTTATCTAGTAACCATTAAATTGGAGAAATATTAAATAACGCATAGTGTTTTAAAAGTTATTAAAAAACGATTTCCATAGGGTCGTCCGTTATGCACCTGTATCTCCATAGGGAAGGCTCGTAAGAAAAAAGTTTATGGGAACTTGTCATAATATTTTTGGGTTTTCTATTAGATTCTGAGAGATTGCTCACATATTCTGGAAGACCCTGTATGTTTGGTTCGTTTCTCAAAATATTAAATTTCAAAAAATCTAACTACACCATTGGATTCTATGTGAAAATGCCTACTTACTTTTGTTGTAAGTTACAAGATTACTAAAATACGAGGAGGGACATCTTATGTTTCATCAAAAAGTAGCACCCTTAGCGATAACTGCAAGTCTCTATCTCTAATAATAACCATGATACCCTGCAATTTCAACGAAATCCAGACACCCTGTACAATATATAAGTTGTTATGGCTTACCGGAAAGCGACGTTTGTGTCTAAGAAAAGTGCACACAATCTGACAACCAAAAATGTACGAGGACATGCATATTACCTGTGTGTGTCTAAAATTTGTTGCACTACCTAAAGGACTGCAAGTGTCTACACCAAATATTGTTTTTTTTTTATGCGAAAGGCGGAGCAAAGGCAGAAATCAACCTTATGTTGTTAAAAAATAGGTACTATGTGGCATCACTGCGCCTGGTATAAAAAATGTCTTTAATAATCCCTTTTCAAATATAATTTTTTTTGTAAAGGACCCAATAAAGAAGGAAATGCTTTTCTTTAATTTAGAAGAATAGCTGCGCGTGAAATTGAGGCGAAGCATAAGGAAGAAATTTCAAATATCAAACAGGTTTTAACATAAGCTCTTTTCTGTAAAAAATTCAACAAACGAACAATATATTTAAAACAAACACATAGTCTTAAGCTTTACAAAGCAAAACAAACTGCTTGGTCATTTGTAAGGCAGCTCCGAGAAACGACGAACTAAGTATTATCAAGATCATTATATCTACCTCAAGGAGCGACCACCAGCTCCGGCCACCCTGGCTTACTTGTCCTCTGGATCCTAAACAAAAAAAAAGAAGACATAAAAGTAATAAAATGTAAACATAATAAAATGCAGATACCAAGTTATGAATAAAGCACTATATTAGATTTGAGTTTGGGGAAGAAATTTCCGTTGTGCTGCAAATACGAGAAAAAAACTTTGAAACAACACTTTTGAAAAACGATAACAAAAAATCTGAGAACTATACATATCTAATTAAAGTACTTATCCAGTTTGATAAGACGTTAGGTTGTAACAAATTACTTGGGCTGCATTTTCTTTGTTCCCGTTTAAAGTTTTTTGCTAAAAATTTGGATGCAACTTCAGATCAACATGACAAAAAATATTTAAACAAATGGTAAAGCAATATACTGAAAAATATACCCCGAATTTGTTAGCGGAGAAGTGTTGAACCCTAATTGTGAAATCAATCTCTTTGACTGTAGACTAAAAAGAACAACAAACTAATTTTTTTAGTTGTCTCATTTTTTTATTGATACAAAATGAAGTATAGTTTGTAAAAAAATAATTTCGTTTTAATTTAACGTTAAAAATGGGCCTCGCCCAACATTTTTGGGTGCGCGCTTGGCGTCAAAACCGAGTACGTCACACTAAATATTTTTTTAGGGTATTAAATATTAATTAAAAATCTGTTAAAAATTATGGTTTATTCAGAACAATTTAGAGAATTTATTCTCGTTAAATATTTAACTTTAAGTTAGTTTTTTAACAAATTAGACAATTGTCAATTAACAAAATTGTTTCGATCTTTAGTCCTCATGGTACATTAAAAAAAATTGTGTTTTGTGAAGCCTTCCTATACACATTCTTAATAAGATAACGCCCTAATTTTTTTAAATTTAATCCTTTAATTATAATAATTTTATAACTTTTACAAGCAATGAAAAATCAGATTAATATTGTTAAAATTATAAAATTATTATAAACAAAGCGTTAAAAAAATTCAAACTTTTATGGCGTGATCTTAATAAGTATGTATATAAAAAGGGCTTCAAGATGCGGAAAATTTGTACGACAATTATTTAAACATTTTTTTTTAATGTACGACGAAAGTTCAAAACAATTTTGTTAATTAACAGTTATTTAATTAGTTAAATTTTCAAAAGAAATAAATTCTTTAAAGTGTTCTAAATACAACATAATTTTTTACAATTTTTCAATTAATATTTAATAACCTAAAAAAATTTTTAGTGTGACGTACTCGGTTTTGACGCCGAGCGCGCAACCAAAAATGTCGCGCGGAGTAGTCCAGGGAAGTTAGGAAAAATAGCGGAAATATTTTGAGCCAGCAGATATCGAGATGCGGTTTTCTGCATTGTGTTCAGGAAGGTCCCAGAAAACGACTCTTAAGAGGTCTGGTTCATGCATTTTTTGAAAAATGCCTTCTGGGCCGGAAAATGCATCATTACTTGCACCATTATATCCAACCGCTGTGTTCACACATCGTCGTTTGTGGTTGGGCCCAGTAGGATCTTTTGAAACATGCGCTAAAGTTGCCGGTTATCGGCAATTCTTGTTGCCACCGTATGGACCGGGATCCGAAGCTAAGATGAACACAAGGCTTAACTCAAGGTGTTAGCCTTGTGTTCATCTTAGAGTTAGTGCCTCTGAAATACAGGGCGACCTCTCAGAGTATCTAGCCTTACCGCGGTAATGCGTGGCTCTGCCGTGGTGGACTATTACTTCCCTAGCTCCAAACAGAAAGCGGACAGAACCGCTTTCATAGGAAAAAAGTGACAAAGGTGCGCTGAACGAAACGAATAAATCCGTTTCGAGAGGTGCCACTCAAGGTCACAAGCAGACAAAGGTGCGCCGACCGAAACGGGTGAATCCGTTTCGTAAGGTGCCCCCGAAGTCACCGGCGCCTATTTTACGGGGAAGGGCTAATCCATCCCGAACAAACAGGTGCTTAGGAAGGGTTCCCTTAATCCAATCCATCTGGTTCCTGTAACAAGGACCTGGTGGCTGCCCACGTCGCTAGACCGGGAGAGGAGGGCATGATGGATCTAATCGTCTGCTCGTCATACTCTCCAGGAGACAGGGACACCAGAACACATCAGAACGCATTGTGCTCGTGTCCGTAAGTGATACGAGTAAGAGGAGATGTAAGAACTCTCCCCCAATCTGGTATCGGATTCATTAGAAATCCGATCCTGCTGGGAGAAATGTAAAAAGGTGTGAGCCACAATAGACCGAGCGGTCGCAGTGGAAGGTGTAAAAAGTCCACTCACTTTAAACCTACCTACCTGCACCATTATAGGAACGACTGCAAAGTCGGAAAAATCGCTCGGATATCGTTACTCGGGGGGTTTTCGGAACTGCCGAACTCCATTCTGGCTTTAGAATTACCCGGGTGTGCTCAGGGGTGGCTCTGTGGGGGTGTCCGGGTGAATTGGGGGAGAAATGGCAGCATGCCTGAAAATCGCTACCTGGGGGTTTTCGGGGATGTCGAATTCAATTCTGGCATTACACTTCCCCGGGGGCGCTCGGGGGTGGCTCTGTGGGAAATGGTAAAGGAGAAAGTAAAAAATCACAAATTATAAAAATAATACTTTATTCTAATAACAAATAGAAGTTTTTACTAATCTTGAATTATTTATTATAACTTTAATTTTTAACCTAAATACTAAATATCTTGTTTAAACTCTTCTTTCTCTTCTTTTCGTTCTTTATCTTCTTTCCCTGGTTCATTTTCTTTCCCTTCTTTATCTTCTTTCTCGTCATAATTCTCGGCCCCATTGGAAGTCCCTTTTTGATTTGAGCAATTGCCATCGCAATGCTTGCATGCACGAGTTTGGAGCGATTTTTAGGCATGCCCCCAATTCACCCCCCGGACACCCCCACAGAGCCACCCCCGAGCATACCCGGGTAATTCTAATGCCAGAATCGAGTTCGGCAGCCCCGAAAACCCCCGAGTAACGAGTTTGGAGCGATTTTCAGGCATGCTGCCATTTCTCCCCCAATGCACCCCCCGGACACCCCCACAGAGCCACCCTTGAGCACACCCGGGTAATTCTAATGCCAGAATCGGGTTCGGCAGTTCCGAAAACCCTCCGAGTAACGATTTCCGAGCGATTTTTCCGAGTTTGCAGTTGATCCTATAATGGTGCAAGTAATGATGCAATTGGAAAAGAAGGCATTTTTCAAAAAATGCATGAACCAGACTTTCTAAAGTCGTTTTCTGGGACCTTCCTGAGCACAATGCAGAAAACCGCATCTCGATATCTGCTGGCTCAAAATATTTCCGCTATTCGGGCGATTTTGATTTAAATGCCCTGGACTAGAGGCCCATTTTTAGCGTTAAATTCAAATTATAAATATAATAAGAATTTTTTATTGTAAATTTCCTCTTCTTCAAGGATCTTTTTTGCAATTTTCGCTATCTCTTATGATTTTTAAATTACTATCAAGAATCAAAATGTTTTTTTTTGTTTTTTGTTAATAACAATTGCAATTTTTTTTGGCAGAAAAAATATTTAAAACGCTCTTCTCAGATTTGCATTTGGCGTCTAATGAGCTATGGCTTATATTTTTCGAAGCCTTTTAACTATTTTTGCAGGATATATACTACATTTTTCGACTAGAGTAAATGTAATATATTTAAAGTTAATCTACAAAGCAATACCTACAAAACTAATTAAATTTGGTCAAAACTTTGCCATTATTTACCTATCCTTAAATCCATAACACTTTGTCCACAACAACAAAAGACTAATGGGTTTTACATTTATAATAACAAAATTGTTACATAATCTCGAATTAGCTTTTTGTTTAAAGATCGATAAAATACGCTTTGTTCATATGAAATAATTAGTGCCTGGGCTAGAAATAATAATTTAAATATGTAATTATAATTATGTAAATATTTAAAACAATTTTACTACAACTGGCCAGATTATACGGTTTAACAAACAAATTTTATTATTAATTTATTATAAGAACATAATTAAATTATTAAATTTCACGCAATAAAAAATTGTGGTTAAAGTATACCAAAAAATATTTTTAAAAAATAAAGAAAATTAAAAATAATAATCAAAGACAGTAAATATTAATACAAAATATCTGTACAAAATTGTTTGGATATAAACCATATTGACATACATGGTTCAACTACAGATACAGCATCCTTAACTGCATATACCTTGTTTAAAAAAATTACACTGACCTTCATATGGACCGGCAAAGGGTATCAGATGCGCAGTTCAAAAGTTAGATTTTATGGGCGAAAAAATGTGTCCGTTCACTGTGACGGTAGTCATCGCTTAGGGTCTTTAATCATGCGCAGAACGGACTAGCAGACCGATTTTATTTACACGTTTGTCGCCTTCCAGTTTCGAACAAGTCTTCAACAAGATTCTAAACAAGTTTTACTGTTTTATTGACTAATTTTGTGTTTAGTGGTAGCATTTATACATTCGTTTTGTTCATAAAAATTTATAAACTGTTTTTTAATGATCCGACAACATGCTCATTGGTCGATGGAAGGAATATATATATATATATATATATATATATATATATATATATATATATATATATATATATATATATATATATATATATATATATATATATATATATATATATATATATATATATATATATATATATATATATATATATATATATATATATATATATATATATATATATATATATATATATATAAATAGATGTTATACTATGATTATTTTTTCTCTCTTGCACGCTTATTCGCACTGCCAAGCGGCAAGGATGACTCTAGTAAATGTATGCTCATTTTGTATAAATACATTTAAGATGTTTACAATATCTTATTAACGCTATTAAAAGCATAAGTCTAAGCAGAAAAAGAGTTAACGTTATTTGTACCAACATTCTTTTCCCTTCTGTATTTAAGTTTGTTCCAATCTCGCAAAAAAAACGTGTATTGTACGGCCACATGCAAGTCCAGTCAAATAAACCCATTTCAAACCGATAGGAGACAGAAAGTGTATTACACGATCCCTTTACTGATCCCCAAGCAAGGCAGAACCTCTTAAATATACAGAAAGCGTTCAAATATCGTCGTTATTGAACTGACATAAAACCATGTACAGGGTTATTCGTTTTCAAGTAAACAGGGCTGTATTTTTGAACTTCCCTGTACTTTTTTAAAAAACGAATATAGCCATTTCGTGTATTTTTTTCGTAGAATTTAATAATCTATTAAAAAAACATTTTAAACAAAAACAAAAGAGTTACAGCACTAGTGACGTATTTTTTAAATGGAATACCGCGTATATTTTTAATTCAATAGATAGAAATTTTCAAGAGGAATTCGGTGATATAGGGCTTGCTGGGTTTATTTCCTGCAGTTCTGCTGCAATTGTCTAAAAACTGCATGATAATATAAGAATAGTTTCACCCGAAAAAACTTGGCTGCCATAGGTCACAGGTGCTTATTTGTCAAAGTCAAGAATTTTAAAAATACGTTTATTACTTTTTGGAGTGGTTTTATAATGAGGTTTTGATCAGAAGAACGGCTTCAAATTATATTATATGCTTGAATGATATGATGTATCTATTTCTAAACCAAGCAGCAAAATTACAATAAACGGAAAAATTAACATTAACATGTACAATAGTGATGGAACGGACGTCCGGTTCAAGTACCGAATCCGGCAAGTCCGGCCACTTCACCGGACTTCCGGTCCGGCCGGATTTTTCTGAAAAAATCCGGCTGTACGGCCGGAAATTTTTTAATGTTATTAATAAGGAAATATAATTTAATAAGTCATTGGAAATATAAATAGAGGGAAATAAAAATCTTGGGTAGAAAAAACAGCTTACATTTATTAACTGATTACAGGTAATCTCTAATTCTCTTACAAATAAGGAAAAACACTGTTAATAATCAAAATGTATCTTTTTCAAATTATGATGATTAAATAAAAGTTTGTCAGCATTTTGACTGGTTAATCTAGAACGCTTTTCTTCATAAATGTTGCCAATTTCTGAAAAAGACCTTTGAGAATACACACTACTTGCTGGGGCGCTTAAATATCGTTTAGCAACTTGGGCTTTTTTAAGTGTGGTTTTTAAATAAGGATGACATGATATTACTCTAGTTGAATACTTTGCCTGTCAATTATCTTTGTAAGAAAACTCTTAGTTTACAATATTTCCTTGGTACTTTATTATTTTTTATTGACATTTAAATGTAAGTAGCACCAATTAATATTTTATTTTTTATTTTTTGAGGAAAAAAGACATAGAGTTCGGCGCCGGACTTCCGGCATCCGGTTCGCTGGGCGGCCGGAAGTCCGGAGTTCGGTAGTCCGGTGAAACATGAGTCCGTTCCATCACTAATGTACAATACCAGGTAAATATTCTATATGACCCCCGTTATTTGTCCTCAATATCGTTTTCAAGAAGATTGAGATATCTTTCTCCAGTTAAGGATCCCTTATAGAACATTGGCCGGACAATTCTATTGTTAAGCACACCACACCATACATGAAGAGAAGACCTCTTGGTATTTAATCTCTTGACATTTCCTGGGATTTTGTCTTGCCCAGCTGTGCGTATTGCGTCGGTTAAACATTTCCGATGTAGTGAACGTAGCTTCATCCGTCCAAAGAATCGTTTAAAACAGGGTAGGATCGTTATCTTGTTCATGGATTAAAATGTGGGAAACAAATTGAAAGCGAAGTTCCTTTTGTTCACCTGTTAAATGCTGCACTGAAAGAACGTAATATGGAAGATACTTAAAATATTTCAGTGTTCTCTGAACCGTCGCAAAGGTTACTCTTCTTCTTGCAGAGCCATACCTCAAGTCTCTAACTGCGTCAGTAATTGACTTCATGGGATACAAAGTAAAATAATTTAGAATAGCTCGATTCCGGTTTCTTTTTCTCATTGTAGTTCTTTTTCTAATATGTAAAGATTTTGTGTCTTCGAATAAGACCTTCAGTTTTAAAATCGTTTTTACTGATATATTTGGTGAAAATTTGCAACATATTTTCGTTGTGTTTCCCTGGCGCTTTCTCCACATTTATAATATAGAGTTATAATTTAAAACCGTTCTTCTGATGAAAACCTCATTAGAAAACTCCTTCAAAAAACAATAAACGTATTTTTAAAGTTCTTGGCTTTGATAAATAAGCACCTGTGACCTGTGGCAGTCAGGTTTTTTCAGGTGAAACTATCCATATAGTATCATGTAGTTGTTAGACAATTGCAGCAGAACCGCAGAAAATAAACCCAGCAACCCCTATATCACCGAATTCGTCGTGAAAATCTCTATCTATTGATATAAAAAAATAAGGGCTATACCATTTAAAAAATACTTCACATGTACTGTAAACCTTTTGTTTTTGTTTCAAATGTTTTTCTGATTAAGTTATTAAATTCTACGAAAAAAAACACGAAATGGTTATATTGGTTTTTTAAAAAGTACAGGAAAGTTCAAAAATAAAGCCCTGTTTATTTTTAAATGAATAACCCCGTATGTATGTGCATAAAGATAATTAAAACAGCTTTTAAACAGGGTGCAACTCTACCTCCCTTTCCACCTAAAATTAGAGGAGTTGAATTTGCCCTGGCCAAGGCATTAATGATAGGGGTTGCTGCAAATGCTTAAAAAGTTTTTGTCTTGAAAAAGGGATATATGTACTCATAAAGGACCTGCGCTTATTGTTTATTTAACCACCCTGTATTTTAAATTTTTTATAGCACTCTATGCAATACTTTAAGTTTTAAATAGCATTTTTTTGGGGCATCCCAATCTAGTAGGTTAAAAAAAATGTTTTTTTTTCATATTTTGACAGTTTAGATATCCAAGAATATCTCCTTAAAGGATTTTTCGAAAGTCAAATTATTTTAAAAGTTATAGATAAAGTTATTATTCGGCGTAATGAAGCTGGAATCGTAAAATTAAAACTTTAAACGGGTTTTTCTCGAAACTTTCTAATTGACCGATGTTTTTAAAAGTTAGCATGATTTTTCCTTATATATCTCTCTATGTCGTAATGACATTTGTACTGATAAAAAATCTACCAATTTTTAATTCTTCAAATGACCAGAAGAAAGGGAATCGTGACAAGATGGATCCGCTTTTTTTTCTTCCTTCTCTACTTCAACAGCGTGTAACTTTGTGAAATATGTATTTTTTTTAATAAATTTTTTTGTAAATTTTTAAAATATAAATAAATAAATAATAAAAAATTTGATAGCCAAAATATTAATTGGTTTTTTTTATCGACCGTCATTAAAACGACAGAAATTCTGGCGTACTCTGTATATCAAAATAAAGTTTTAAAGATTGCACTCGCCCATGTTAAACTTTTAACTACGAACATTAAATAAACTGCTGTAACCGGCATTTTACCTTCCTTTAATGACGCATATAAGCCAGACGAATATGCCTCGGATCACGTACTAACTTTTAGAAACTTAATAAGACTAAAATCCTAAAGTAAAACTAACCTTGTGTAATATCTCAGTACATGTTTCGTAAGCCATAAATGCAAAAAGCGTTTAGAGATTTGCGTTGTTAAGTCATATTTGCGGTTTAAACAACAAATTATATTTAGAACATAATTTCATTTACAAACTTATTTGTAACATCAATATTGGTAATATAATGAAAAGTTGGAAAATGCAGCAGATCAGTGCTATTTTCAGTTCTTTATTTTAAAAGTAAAATACTATATTCTATTAGTTTTCGTTAAAATCGGCTCATGACTACCGAAAACTATTCCACCTCAATTTTTTTATACGATCCTTTTTAAATTGCCTTACTGATGATATTAATGCATGTTGCCATGGCGCCACCTGGTGCATATTGTTTAAACCGAAATTGTTTAAACAATTGCAAGTAATGGATATTTTTTAACCGGACATTTTTTTTAGATTCTTTATTAAAATACAAATAAAAAAGGTCCTATGACCTTTTACGATAATGTTGTTATTTTTGGAGATATGAATTTTTAGAAGTTAGAAAAATCTCAAATTTGGGTACCTACTTTTAACCATGAAATATATATATTAAGAAAAAAAAAGAACATTATAAATATATTTTTGCTCTCTTTATACAATAGTTAACAATATCCTTAATTGAGATTTGAAAAAATGTTTATTGTTTATACAGGTTTTTAAATTGTTTTTTACGCGCGCTTACAAGTAAAATAAAGCTCCAATAACTTTTGTGAAATTGATTTCAGGAAAAACTTATAAAAACAAATTGTAGATAATTAAATTATTAATAACATTGCTCTCTTTAACAATTTTGATAAAGTTTTTAGTTTTTAAGATAAAGGTAAATAAAGATTCAGAACGCAGAGGGGCCGATGCAGCGTATGAGTCAGAGAGACGGCGATACTTAAAGGTAAGGGACGCATACTTGTGAGCGTGCTTAATAAACAATCTAAAAACCTGTATAAACAATAAAAAAAATTAAATCTTAATTAGTGATATTATTAGTTATTGTATAAAGAATAAAAAAATATATTTTTTATGTTATATATATTTTTTTAATATATATTTTTCGTCTGTCAAAAGTACCCAAAATAGAGATTTTTTGAACTTTTAAAAATTCATATTTTTAAAAATGTTAACTTTATCGTAAAAAGTCATAGGACCTTTTTTATTTTCATTTTAATAAAGCATAATATATTTGACAGGTATTCGACCGAGTAACGATCGCGTTGCTAAAGTTAGCGATGGACCTAACCAAGCGTTAAATTTAACAAAGAGCGAAAAATGAAAAAAGTTGACAACGTAGCACATTTTAAGGCAAGTAGATAACAATAAATACTTTTTTTTTAATCAATTAAAAATATAAAAAAAAATATTACCTTACACAGAATATGAAAAAAATAGGTTTGGCACTCTAACAAAGTAATTCTATATATTTTCTACAAAAACTGCAGAACTTTAAATTTAGTTTTTTAAAAGGTCCTTTAATATAACTTACACTTATTACATTTTATTAACAAATTCAGTGATGGTATAGCCACTACTTTGACTTTCACTTTTAATAAAATTGGCCTTTTTTTCTTTCGACAGAATTAGCAAAATTTTTGTTAAATGTTCTTTTCAACATTTTTTTACTGTACTACTGACGACATCTATTCATTTTATTAGAAACGTAGTAACAAATATTGATCTAACATCCTAACTTCCCGCAATCTAACGTGTCGACATTTTTACTCGAACCTTACTAAATTGTTCCTTTAACATCCAGGTAATATTACCTTTAGAGTAGACAAAATACTAAAAAAAAAAAAAATACGTCGACTACTCAACACGTAGAGCCAGAGAGAAAAGTTATACTCTTATTTTAGGAGTATATAGCCCGCTTGGTATGCTGATTAGTCGGCATAATGTATACAATTCCCCGCCGACAATCGAGCGATAGAGAATTATCTGAGTAGCTTTCTAGTGATGATTTTTTTTCCGCGCCTTAGAACATGGTCTGCTTCAAAAAAATAAAAAATGATAAATAATGTGCATGGTAGTTTTCATCACGGAAACAGTGTGAAAACGCTCTTGAGCTACTCCAAACCCTATAAATGCTTGACTGGAAACTCACTCTAGCATGCGTGTAAAAATTACTAAATGTATATGCACTGTTTCTGAAATCAAAAACATCTTTTCGTTGCGATTATGAAGGTTAAAAAGGTAAAGGAGCATCCTCTCTTATGGCTGCTTTGCTCGAAAAAGGGCCCCAAAATAGCATTCAATAGGAGACACTGGTGTAGCTAAGCGAACCAATGAGAACCAATGACCTTGAGCGCAATATATAGAGTGAAGTTTAAAACAGCAAGGTTATTGGTTTAGAACGGGTCTTGGAATCACCAGCGCCATCTTAATTTATTGAAATTTGAGGGCCATTTTTGTAACACACAGATGGTGATCCTGGTCTTTAGAATCCATGATTGCTATGTAAAATTCTTACATCAAATTTTGCTCCCTGGACTGCGTTTGACTTGGATTTCTAACAAGGCATTGGGGTAAATCTGAAATGTACCACAGCGGGTCTCTAACGGATTTTTAGTACGTGTATGTTATAGCTTTGGGCACGCTTTAATCTAAAAGAGCATTTTCTAGGTTTATTTCGTTAATTTATACCTGGCCGTAGATTTATACATGTATAAATACACCAATAAACAAACAAATATTTAATTTTTTTGTTTTAAAAAGTATCAATGAATGATAAACAGCAGTTAGTAATAAAATTCTTGTAAATTAATAGTTTTACTTTTATCTATTAAATAAAAACAGCAATTTTCTAGAAAAATTAAGCAAGTATTTTGTCTACTCTAGATGTAAGATAATCCAAATTTATCAATAGTTTCTTTATACAATTTCTGCCTATGTAATAGTATTAAAGAACCTGTTAAAAAAAAATAAGATATTCTGCAGTATTAGTCATTTAAGCTAACTATTTTACTACTTGTTTTAAAAGAAAATATATAAAATTATTTTGTTAGGATGCCAAACCTAGTTTTTTCATATTTTGTGCAAGGTAATTTTTTTAAGGAATACTTAACATTTGAAAATTCATGCCCTGTTGCCAGAAGCTATTATTTTTACCTTTTTGTTAAATTTAACACATTGTTAAGTCCATTGTTAAATTTAACAACGCGATCGTTACTCGAACGACCATTTTCTATTATTTTATATTTGTTTTATTTATTTCTATCTAATTATTTGATTCGTCGTAGTTAAAAACACTTTTTTGGTATTGGGTAATACATATAATTAATCCTAAAACCTTGTTTTTCAAAACAATTTATTTAAAAAAGCTGCTATATGTTTTATTCAGTTACAATAGGCGAGCCCGACCAAGTTAGAATAACAATATACCAATTTATACGACAAAATTTTACCTTTCGAACACAAAAGAAAGACAAATTGCAGGTAATAGCCCGAAGCGGTCCTCTTTGGTGTAAATTATTGTTTTTCGGTCCCGTTTCTTGCCTTTCGCGAGGGCAGATTACAGCTGTTGACAGGTTTTTGCCAAAATCTGGACCCATCCATTAATCAAACCTGGAGAAACGATATTCGCACGCTACTTTCTCCCAAAATTGGACAAACTCTATTTCACTAAGGATATTTATCACGGCACAAAGAAAGGTATTACCAGGATTGTTTAAAGAAAATACATCTAGTATGGAAAAAAATACTAACCACAACTAAATAAGAAATATTTTTAAACACTTTTATTGGTAAGGTCAATTAGAGTAATACAAACCTTAAAAAGCTTAAGGTTTGAGTCCAGACGCAATACAGAACATTTTTAGTAATTTTATTTATTTTGCAATCTAGCGTAGGTGGTGTATTTTTTAAGTAAGCTATGTAGAAAATCATTATTGGTGCCAAAGGCAAACTTAATTATTTTTTAAATAAAGAGAGCTACGTTCTAACTCTGTTTTAGTTTTTTTGTTTATATATTTTTTTCGAATCTATTAGCTTAAATAGGTGCAATTTCAGAAAAAGCTCTCAGACCCCGCAAAAATTGTTAACCTATTTTTTTCGAATTTGCGGTAAAACAAAAGTAAAAATTATTTACAATTAGTTCTCTCATCTACACTACACTACAAGTAAGCATATTTTTTATTTATAATTTAAATTAATTGTTAAATATTTGCTTGTCGAGTAACATACCTTTCTTGACGTATAAAAATAATTAGCGGATAACTGTGCCAAAAAATATATTGGAAATAAAGGTTTCTACAAAAGGACAAAAGGGATATCTAAGTACTTTAGAAAGTTTTATTTATTAAAACCTAACTTGGTAACGAAATATATACGAATGCTGCATAAAAATATTTGATTTGGTTATTCAGGGCCGGATTTAACTTTTTGCCGCCCATAGGCTAATATATTTTTGGTGTCCTAATATGTCAATATTTTCAGAATATCAAAACAAAAAATTTAGCTTTAAAAGAATGTAAACAACACTTTTTATTTTTACAAAAATTTAATAAACAAATTTACCAAAAGTAAAACATACAGAAAATTAGATAACAATTTTTTAAAACAAATAAATTTCATGATATAAAAACAAAATATAAATTTTAATATTAAAACAAATGATTTTTTTAACTAATTAAATTGGCCGGAATTTTTTTATCTATTTGTTAAATATATTTTTTTATTATTAATTTACGATTACATTTTTTTTATTAATCATAGATTTGCAGTCCTTAATATTTGAAGCCGTAGGCTTTAGCCTACTCAGCCTTTGCGTAAATCCACCCCTGTAGTTATTGGTTTCTTGCATCTCGAGGTCCACAATTTTATTTTATTAATGCTTTCATTAGCACCAAGGCTTTTAAATAATATATAAAATAATGTGTTTTATTCTTAAACAAAAAAATATTTTTATGTTATTATTGCCTCGTTTATTTTACGGTAGTTTTTATACTAAAAGAAAGATAATTTTATCACAAATACGGTGGTATAGGGTAACCTGCACAAAATCGGTCAAAAATCAAAGTTGCCAGGCTTTACAATTTAAGAATTGTTATTTCAAAATTTTCTAGCAGTTTTATTTACAAATTTAAAGTTAAAAAAATTTTTATAAGGTATATATAAAAATGTTAATTATTAAAATATGTATTAAAGCAATACATGGTGGACCAAAAATTTAAAATATAGAAAAAAAAAATTAATTTATTTTTCTATTATTAAATTCCAAAAAAATCCTACGACTCAATTTATAAAATTGAGCACGATATTGCGCATATTTGCTGACGTAAGCAAGAGAGTAAATAAAAGGGAATTTATAACGGTTCTTTAGCCATTTTAAGCATGTTGCTTAAGTTTTTTGTTCGCATTTTATTTCTAAATCCAGGTTTGTGGTTAGTTGTGGTTAGTAATAATATAAAAATATATAATAATATAATAATATAAAAATATATAAAATATATAAATATATTAAATATAGATATAATTACTTTCATTTGGAATGTGTATATTATTATAATGCAAATTATGGCCTCTGAAGTTTAAAAAATTTGTTTAGTTATTTTATTAGGCCGGAAATTTTTGTGCACAGTTATCCATTTCAAATTTATTAAATATTACGCGAACGTGTTTCTTTATTTTCAGATGCCTCCCGTGACTCAAACAACTAACTATATATTTTCTTGTGTATGACCAGGCCCGTCTTGGCCACTAGACACTCTGAGCATCTGGGCAACTGCCCAGAGCCCACGATCTATGGATCCCCCTAGTGTCGGTCAGGTTACCGAATAATCGATGTTACAGATACAAAATAGTAGATTTTTGTGCCATAAATATTACAATATACTTAAAGATTAGCCAGGGATCCCCAAACTATTTTGGACAAGTGACCCCTTTTCCAAAATGAACTGTTACCTCAGACCCCCATGGCCAAATTACCTACTTTTAAGATCAACCCCTTATTCATAATGGTCCCAACTTAAAACAGCTGCTACAGAGTGTTATTTTTCATTCTGACTTAGGTCAATAGAAGAAGACAGAGTGAGAATTAGCAATGCTTTAAGTTAGCAGACTATATAAATAAGGTCTATCTTTAGTTTTTCCCTATTGATACAAAATACCTAGGTACTAAGGTACCAATTGGAAAAATTTGCACTTGGTTAAGTGAGTAAAGTTGACTTCATTTTATCATCAAAATTTAACAAAATAAAAAGACATTCAGTAAATATCAAGTTTAATTTATAATGATTATCACAAATTAGGTACTTAAAGAATCTTAAGTAGGTAGGAAAATATATTTAAAAAAGTATTAATTCGCCAAGAGAAAATAAAACTTTCAGTGTGATGGATGAACCTGGTGACTATCTACCAATCTAGCTACATCCGGGTCAATATTGGTGAGTTGCAGCCTTAAATCTCCACGTTCGTTGATTTTCAAACGGTTTCTTTGTTTCGTAAAAATGTTTGTTACCACACTGAAGCTTTTTTCAACCAGGTATGATGATGGAAAAGCGATAAGGTATTTTTCAGCAATGTTCCACAATGTAGTATACTGTGTTTCAATGTTGCGTTGCAACCAGAACTTCTGATAGCCTTGGTTGTTGTTTTTCTTCTTGTACGAACTTGAGGCTTTACATTACTACAACAATGCTATTTCCTACAAAAATATTAATTATTCTTAGTACACGTAACACAACATAAACAATACAGTACCTACCTACCTATCTTAAAAGTTTTAAATAAGAACTTGTGTTAATCTAATAGGGGTCGATTTTTAGACCTCGTCGACTCCCAAAATCAGTTTTTGTTTATGTCGACCCCTAGGAAACCGATATTGACCCCAAGGGGTCGATATCGACCACTTTGGGAATCCCTGGATTAGACTTTAAAGAAGTGATTAACGATTTTGCTGGTCTCAAATTTTGAAGGGTACTTTTTCAATAAACATAAAAAAATATATAATAAAAAATAAAAACAAAAAAATCACACTACATATTGATTTTTGGCGTTTTTTATTAAAAAAAAAATGTGGGGGCAATTTAAACCTAAAAAAACCGCATTATAGGGTTTATAGTTATATAGAGTGTAAGACAGACGGATGATGGATCTTACTTATCCGGATCTTAGACCATACCAGGGTGCCCTGAGAAGGTCGTCCTCCGGCAATACCTCGGAAATCGTTCATCTTATAGCTTTCGGAATAAAATGTTTATAACAAAACAGGCCTTGAGAAAATGCTAAATTTTTTTCAAGTTTGTAATTCCACCGCTAGAGGGCGTAAAACTAAGAACAAAATTGAAAAAACGGCTTATTTAAAAATATGCTTGTAAAAGTGCTTTTAACCGAGACCTAGTTTATCAAAATCGGTTATGCCGATTCAATTTTGTTCTTAGTTCTACGCCCTCTAGCGGTGGAATTACAAATTTGATAATAATGACCAGCATTTTCTCGAGGCCTGTTTTATTATAAATATTTTTTTCCGAGAGCTATGCGATAAAGGCTTTTCAAGATATCGCCGAGGGACAATCTATCAGGACACCCTGTATTTTGTAACTGTGGCCACGCAGTATAAGCCCTCTAAAACAAGTTAGTTGGAAATAAAAAGGAGTCGGAGATCACTACTTTTTAGACATTTTACAAAGGTAAAAGGCACCTTTAACAGATAACACTTAAAACAATTACTAGACACAATACTTTCTTATGCAAAACAAGTAAAACATAATAACTAAGCACCAGACATATTTTTTTGCACAAACTTTTGATCTAGTTATTTAAAAAAAAAACAAAATAAACTTAGATAATATTTATAACCAAAATAAATCAAAATTTATGTTATTTGGCGCAATATTAGATAAAAGATGATAAATCTTTTTGGCACAGTTCTTTTTTCTCATATCGCTTTACTTAACGTTAAATTCTGGATATCTCGCAGACAAACAAAATGACAGATTTTATTTAATACACTCACAAGCGGACACTTATATGTGCTTTATTCTGAAATAGAGACTGTTTCCAGTGACAAATGACTCATGAAATATATCCAGACTACCCTAAACAATTCTCTCAACAAAGGATTTTTGTTGGCCAAAGTTGATGGGAGAAAAAATGACATTTATCAAATCGTTTTAGTAAATATATTCGCAATTATATTATAATTGTAAGGCAAATCACCAACAACTGTAAAAAAGGGTTTTAAATTAGGCTAGAATTTATACAAGGTTTCCGTAAAATAAGTATACAAAAGTTTATGACAAACTCACGACGTTTTAATAGGTTGATTTAAACCAATCTGGAACCAAAATTTTCAGAAAACCAGAAAAAAAGCGGGGATGTCTCTTATGTTAATTAGACGCGCTCATAGGAAAACATGGGGACTTAAATCAAAAATGGTCTATTGGTTATACATTATGGTGGTAAGGCCTATGATAACATACGCATCACTGGTATAGTGGACGAAAAAGCAACAAAGAACTGCTGTTACAGAACTGCCCAAGGTTCAGAGACTTGCTTGCTTAGCTATAACAGAAACAATTAAAACAACCCCAACAGCAGCCCTGAAATGTCTTTTAGACCTTCCACCACTTAACCTCATAGCGATGGGAGAGGCAAGAATGAGCTACTTCCGACTGCAACAAAAATCAATTAGTGTCTACGCTAGTTTGGGACACAATAACATAAAAAGTCAGGTTGGCGGCAACATCTTGAACGAGAGAACAGACCAGATGATTCCCCAATACTCATGGCAGTAACTCGATCTCCCCGGCACGGTTGAAGACATCATCTGGTATACGGATGGTTTCAAAACCGAGCAGGGAACTGGAGCGGGCGTGTACAGTAAAATGAGGAATTTACAATTCTCCATTCCACTAGGAACACACAGTTCTGTATTCTTAAACAGGGCATAGTATCTAGCTTTACTGCGGAGCGAGCTCTCCGTGTGGACTATTACTCCTTAGCTCCAAGAAGCGGACTGCCGTTATAGGAAAAAGTAACAAAATGCGGACGACCGTTTCGAGAGGAAAGAAAGTAGACAAAGGTGCGGCCGAAACGGTGAATCCATTTCGAAGGTGCCCCTAAGGTCAACGGCATGCTACAAGGGCTCATCCATCCGAAAAACGGTGAAATGTTGATCGCAGAAGTGCGCGAAGAAGCGCCTTTACGGGAAAGGGTTCCATCCTAAACAAACGGATGGACGTTTAGGGAAGGCCGGAATCCTAGAAAGAAGGCCTGAAAAAGGACCGCAACCCCTTTATAGAGGGAAGGTGGCTGCTGTTAAACCGCAGAAGGGATGGGAAACCAGTATACATCAGGACCATAGTGCGTGCGCAGAAGAGAGATCGGTTTATAGAAGTCCGTACTATTGGGAGAAAAAGTCCACTCACTTCAAACCTACCTACCTATAACTGCGAAATGTAAGGGCTTAGCCGAACAAATACGATGGTTTTATGAAAAACCTTATTATTTCGAAAATAGGTATAGGTAACTTCAATTCATTTTTATAGAGAATTAAGTTCTAGACTTGATAGGACTTAAAGTTCGAGGGTGTCCCAACTGCGACATACGACGTTAAGAATGTGAAAGTTTGCCGGATAATTTTGCACACCCTTCATAAAATTAGACAACAAAAATGTCAAAAGAGTAAATCTAATATCATTTGCCAATATTCTGCCATACATAAAGATCAGATTTTCAAAAATACAAAATATGCAATTGCAAAAATGATAACGCCGAAGACATGTTTTTGATTCAAGGCAAATATCCAAACATGATAAGACACAAGTAAAATAAGCAAGTTGACAGCAACTTCCGGTTAATTTGGAAGTGACAGAAAGTTAAAAATATTTTAAAAAAAAACCACACTCTACAACTTACTTTAACCTTAAATTTTATAAACCGTTTTTAAATTATATCCTAAAAAACTTTTTATGAACGAGTTAAGTGAATAACCCTGTATAAAGAAGTAAGATTAATAAAAGTGACGTCATTAACGTTATGAAAATCCACATATTTTGATCTAGTAAGAAAATGAATTTAAAATATTTTTAAACTCTTGATTGTTCGTTGGATGAGTCGTTATACCAAAAAATAAAGGTTGTCTTTCTTTAAACATCAATTAACTGTTATATTACAAATGTTATTGCTTTATTAACATATTACCTAATTTTATTAGGTTTTTTAATTTATAATAAAAAATAAATATAATGTCCATTTAAAGTGGCAACACAGCGGATAGTACGGCATAGCGCAGCCCGTTCGAGTAGGTGTCGTTTGTTGCTGTGCAGTCAGCTTTGTCGATTTACGCATGTCTTGTCTCTATCTCTTTGTCTTTTCCAACCCTACAAACGGGCTTCTCCTCTTAAATCAGCCATATTAAAATTTAAATAAATTGTCTTTTTACAGTTGAAGTAATTTCAAGTACGTAATTAAACGTTATTCTAGTAACGTGACTGTTGCATCTTACCTATATCTCGTTATACGATTCCAACCCTCTCTTTAATTGCTTATAGTATAAGTTGTGCAACGTATAACTCCTCGAAGTATATACCGGGTAAGTTTAATAAAAAGCTGCGCGTTGTAAGTGGGAAAACACGCCATAGAACCCACATTATACAGAAACAATAAGTAAATATTAAAACTAAATTTACTTTACAAACTTTTAAACAAAAAACATTACTAAAATAAATGTGCAAAACGACCTTATAAACTTACTGTCACTCTTTAAAAAATGAAAATATACAGGGTGTTCGGATTTCTTTGAATTGCAGGGTATCTTGGTTATTGTTATTATAGAGATACCCGTTTTATTAAAAATATATATAATATTTATCTTAGAATTACTTACTTATGTCAAGATTAGTGGCGGCACTTGTCAAAAACCTCAGGGATTTACAATTTAAATAAGCATTATAAGTAAAAATGTCTAATTTAAAATTTACCCTTGTTTTATTTTAACAAATGTGTTTATAACTAAATTAGTAAACTCGGGATATTTTTTCATAAAATTTCTTTTTTATGGACAGCATAGTCGCACTTAACAACATACATTTATGATGTATTAATAATATTACCACTGCACAGCCAATTATATTGTTTATCGTTTTTTCTCGCCGACGCGACGCTTCATGTGGTATCAAATGTTGCACATCATCGGCATCAGTTAAAAATAAATATTTTGCAGGCATTGGTCGCCACCTCTTGAATCCTGTTAGTGGGAAACGTAAATCGGTACGCCTCCGCACCCAAAGTAGTTGCCGACAAACTCTGCTGTCGACTTTATGTAGACTGAAACCCAATAGGTGCAAATTTAAGGTTTGGACGCCCTGAAGAATGACTATTGTTAAATGAGACACTATAATAGAATAAATATATACAAGTTTTTATTTACAACAAAATATACAGGGTGTTCGAAAAATAGACGGAGATATTGTAATGGGCGATTTCTTGTTTAAAAATATGAGAAAAAGTTTTTATAAACATGGGTCCAGAAATGCCCAATTTTCAAGTTACATGGTGAAAACTTTTTTAAAAAATATAAATTTTTTATTAATATTTAAAAAACATATTTACTTGATTCTTTTAAAATTTGACAATATTATTTGTTGTATTAAGAGGCTAATTTAGCCCTAAATAGATTAAAATTATAAGGTCCATTGGCGTCCCGGAGGGCATCTTAGCGAATAAAATTGGCAAAAAAATGTACGCCACTGCCTTTTTTGCAACTTTAATATTTGTTGCTTCATTAAGCGTCTAAAAATACAACTTCTTCACCTTTGTATTTTTTTCGTATCTTACTTCATTTTAGATAAAAAAAATTAAAAATGGTTTTATTGCATGCCATTGGACAAAATTGGTTTATTAATTTTTGCTAAAAAATTACAGGTGCCCTGGAAAACAAAAATTGGTGTTACTTTATTTTCAATCACAGCTTAACTTTACTTTGGAACTTTACGTAGAACATGTCAATTTAAACTCGACACGGAGAAATATTTGAGTTGCTTTCTAGCGTAGAAGTATACAATTTGTATTAAACCTTATAATTTAAATTAGTTACATAAAAGATGTAATAGGCAATTATCTTGTGCTAACACGGAGAAAGTAGTATTAAACTGTCATGTAAAACTGAGATTTGCAGTAAATATTTAAATAGAAATATTTCGGTGATTTGCCCAAAAATGCTATGGAATTTTATTGTTACTAGCGTAATAAAATTAGAAAACTTTCCAGCTATATTATCTTAACGACACACATAGCTGTACTGAAATTCGTCGCGCATTGCGACCTCCAAGGCTTGACGTACAACCGATTTTTTGGTCTATTTACATGACGCGCGCGTGACGACTCTCACGACGCTCTTACCCCTTTCCGCGACCGCCTGACCCTTTGTTCGTTGCCCGGTTCATTGATCGTCTGCTACGTAATCACAAAGTTTACAAAAACATGTCGATGTATTAGCGTTGCATAGCGACGGGCGGCTTCCTTTGTTTCGTTATTTTTAAATCGGTAAAGAATTTTTAAAAATGATTATAATTTATTAGGGCGGTGTTGTCATGATTAAAAGGGAAATTTACTGTTTAAATTTAGATTTTTATTATTTTGTAAAGATTAAGAAGAAAAGTTAATGTACCGTGGCTATAGAAAAATAGCTTCCAGGTTGCAAGATGAGTTTCTGCAACACCTGTTGTCTTTCTACACAGCTTAAATGAAAATTTTTATCTTAATTTTAGCAAAACGTTTATCAATTCATTTAAAAAATTTAACGAACAGCTTAAACTTTTTATATTGTCTTAAATTCATCTTTTCTAATAATCTGGTACTTACACGACCATCAGTACTAAAAAAAAATTATGCCATCTTTTTCGTTAGCGTCTTCATGGACAATTTTATCTTTTTAGCTTAGTTTATTAGGTACGATAAGTCAATATTTTTCCTGCATGATGTTTTGAATATATAAAAATGTTATCTTACTTTCTTCTTTTTTATATGTTTTTTATAAACTATATAAATATATTTTCTATAATTATATCAACATTATTATTTAAACCGACAACAGTATGCCATAATTGTAACAAAAAATTGACTTACCTGGTAAAACATTGTCTATAAAAAATGATCTTTTTCTAACTTAAAACATACTTTTATTACTAAACATGTAAATCTTGGTTTACGTTAGTAGTTCCCTTATTGATTTATTACAAATTTAGAAGCTTTATTTCAACTATTTCACTTAATTAAAAAAATCTGTAATAATAATTGTAACTAAAGCTTCTTTATGTGGTATTTCCTTATACCTGCATTTGCTTTTTTAATTTTCATTACAGAAAACCAATCAAAACGCTGTATTCCATATATATTTAAAAAAACCTTCCTTATAATAACATAACATTATAATGGCTGATTACAATTGGTTTTATGAAGCGTGTATATTAAAAACTTTTGTACTAAAAATATACATTTTTTGATGTTTCGTATCGTATTATGCGCAATTCTCAAGCAGACAAAGAGCCATTATTCGTTCATACGAGGCTTTATTAAGGGTATAATGTTAAAAGGGTCTCTGCGCTATATACACTTCTATTCTTGCGACTTTTCAAAGAAAATTGATTTACCGTTTTACCGATGCACTTTCGAAGGCATACATCAATCTTATTCGACTCTATTTTATGAGACGCTAAATAAATATGTCACAAGAAAATTTGGTTTTCAATCCGTATGTCTAGATTGATAATGCCAAAGGTTGTATGAAGAAGACATGTACCAGTTGTTCCAGAACTATTTTATTATGATTATACAGGGTCTCCGGAAATACCGTTTAAACAATTCTAAAGGTGATTCTACATGATAAATTTTAAAGAAAAGTTCATATCAACATAGGTCCGCAAATGCGTCATAAGGTTGCTATGGCGATTCAAATAGGCACCTAGATATAGGGGCTCTATTTTATATATTTGAAACCGTCTTAGATGGTCATCTGAGTTTTGGCATATGAATTGCTTTTAATGGTAGGCACTTTTCAGTGTTTTTACTAAATTATTATTTTAATCAGGGGCGTACCAAGAGGGAAGGGCTCAATTTAAGTTGTTAATAGATGGATTAAAAATATTAATTTTACCCAAATATCAAGGGCTTTTAAAGTTTCTGTTTTGCGTCGTCAACTTAGGTGCAGGGCCGTATCTATGTATGGCCGCGCCCTTGGCGAAGCTTAAAATTTGCGCCCTCCCCCCCACACACCGAGGGATTTTGGGGAGTATGGAATACTCTCAAACGGGGAGTTTAGAGGTTTTCCCCGGAAATTTTACAAAATTAAAGTGCAAAGTAGTAGGTTTAAAGATTTTTGATCCGAGATTTACGTTTTTTTCCCCGTCCCGTTTAAGTAGTTTTAAGTTGTTTTATTCAATAGTAAACGCTAGACTTTGGCAGAATATTGTTTTTTTTGTTTTGGCATATTAGGTATTTATTGTTACCTTTTTCTATTTTTTTTTAATTTCTATTGTGGTAATTCTTGTGTGCAATTGTTATTTTTAATCATAACAAATCAAAAAATAAAGATATTGACATGTTTTTTTTATTTTGTTCTATTTTACGGTGGATTTAGGAATCTTTTAAATAAAATAAAGAAAAAAGTTTTTCGTCAATAAAATGCATCCATTTAAGTTTAGCAATTTCTAGTGATTTGTCTTATATTCTTCGTGTAAAGACAAATAATTTCAAAAAAAAAATCTAAAAATATCATTTTTTTATTTTTTTAAATATTTTTTCATATTAAAAAAAATTATTGAAAAATTGATATTATACATTTTAATTACATTTGTGTTAATAACAGTGTAATTAAAAAAAATGTTCTCGCCTTTCAAAAAATGTCGGAATACTCTGCAACTGCAAAAGTATGACGTTTAATAAAAATGTGAATAAATTTAATCGAGGCCTCCCCTGTCGGCACGCCCCTGATTAAAATAATAATTTAGTAAAAACACTGAAAAGTACCTACTATTAAAAGCAATATGCATATGCAATGCATATGCCAATATTTGGATAACTATCTGAAACGGTTCCAAAAATAAAAAATAAAACATATATCCCGGTGTCATCTTTGAATCGCCATAGCGACCTTATGACGCATTTGCGGACCTATGTTCATATAAACTTTTCTTCATAATTTAACATGTGGAATAACCTCTAGAATTATTCGAGGGTTATTTCCGAACACCCTGTTTATGTTTTTAAATATAATGTACATAACGAGTTTTAAAACAAATCCCTTTTAAAGTTTAACAAAATATCAGTAGCCGCGTGACGTCACAAGGTATCCCAAAATATGTGCAAGGTGCTTATGTCACCATGTGATACAGGCAGCGTTGCCACATTTTATGTAGAAAATCTACTGAATATTTACAATTTAAATTAACTAAAAATTTATTAACGTAATTTTACAATATTTGAAAGTCTTTTTTAAGTCACGAATTTATATAATAAAAAATATAGATTTGTACATTTTTTTGCTATTAGTAATATGCAGATTCGTTTGTATGTGTTTCCAGCATTTTTTCTTTAACTAATTACAAGTGATTTATTTTAAAAAACTAAATTAAGTGTAAAATAAGAAGTTTATTGTTATTAAAAAAACTTTTTGGCAAATGCGTATAAATGTGTGTTCTTAAAAAACAGTTTTAAGGACACACGCGTGTATTTTTGCCAAAAAAATTTTAACCAATAATCTTCATAAGGACCCCGCAATTTTCTTATGGATGGATGTGTTTCGGCCAATTGTTTCTAAACTTTGCATAGTGGTAGTTTTTAACACGTTAATCAAAAGTATCCACGGGCACAAAATCCGAACCCTTCCCCAACCCCCCCAAAATCACCCTTAAAAGTCACTGGGGATTTTTCTTATGGAAAATATATTTTGACCAATTGTTTTTAAGCTTTGCATAGTGACAGTTATCAACACGCTGATTAAAAGTCTTCACAAGCACAAATATTATAAATATTTACATTTCATATTTATTACGCAAACAAAAAAACAACAATTAACTTTACCATTAAATAGTATGCAGAATTTATAATATTCTTTAAAATAAAATCTACTTTTTTAATTCTGATTAGTGTTATATTTATTATTTTTATGTAATATTTTGTCCGCCAGCGATTTTAACATCTGTAAAGCAAGATTAAATTGATCCAATTCTTAATCTCCTTTAAACCCTATTTGGCAAATAATACGGAAAAGGCATTTTTATTTAAAAAATTATTGCGATCGTAAGTTTTAATGCGATTACAGCTAAAACAAATTATTTTGAGTTTTAAGATCAAAATAAGCACACACAACATTTGTTTTGCAAAAAAAAGTTAATATTTTAATTTTCTATCGTTAATAGGTTTATCGTACGCCAAAACTGTTTAATCTTACCCGACTCACTACTTGCATTGCGGCATGAAGCAAGCAAAATTTACTACACTACTTACTACATAATAAAAAACTAAAAATCCAATTAATTATTTAAAAAAGTTGTCTACCTAAATTTACGAAAAATCACGGTAAACTGGTAGATAAAAGTAGAAAATTTAAAATTAATTATAATTATAATTTATATGTTTTTAATTAAATTCATGTGGATCATGATAAACTGAAATGCGAACTGCTCTGTAATTAAATTAACATTTTATCTAGATGTTTATCAAAGGAAATAAAAAACCCATTTTATATTGGAACAACATTATTGTCCGAAAACATTAGTCTTTATGAGGCATTGTATCAATTTATGGTAAAGGAAAATATAACAGTTAAAAAATAATAAAAAAGACAAAGAAAATATTACGAGAGTAATACAAAACAGAAAAAATTAAAAAACAAATAAAAGATAAACACAAAAGGCAAAACAAGAAAAAATAACACAAAAATAGAAATATTTATTTAGAATGTTTTTTGGATAAGCGTTGTATAAAATAGGATTAATTTTATGTATCTATTAGTACCTTGGTCCCTATAAGTTTGTTTTTAATAATACTTGGTAGCTAAAAAATAAATTTAATGCATATATATACATATAATCTCAGTAAACTTAAAAATGCAACACTATGTATATCATATAACAAGCAAAGAAAAAAGCTGGCCAAAAGGTTAAACCAGTGCCATAAAACATATATAAAAAACTAAATTTATAAAATAGGTGCTATTCGAATAATTTGTAATGACGTAAACAAAAAAATTTAATGTTCAAATACAGTATGTCACAAAATCACCAATTAGTCAATACTTTCTTTTCAGATTTAGTTAACAAGCCTTAAACTTAATACCCAACAGTGGCAAGAGAGAAAGGTTATACTGCCATTTTTCTTTCTCTCTCGCACGCTTGTTCGCACTGCCGTGCAGCAAGGCTGCTTCTAATATGTATGTGCTCGAATTTTAAACGTTGGCACTGTGAACGCATCAAACTAAAAACCCTTTTTGTTTAAAGTCTGACACAATTAAATTTATTTTTACCTAAGGCTTTATATAAAAAATGTAAATTTTAATTACAAAGTAGTTTGTTTTATTTAACTACATTAAAATATTATTTTATATTATTAAATTTGATACACCGTTAGTGGCAGGACGAAAATTGTTTTTTGAACATTTATTTCTTAGGATATCTAATCTTATTTTGTCTACATTATCATCATTCAAACTGACAAAATTATTTTTAACAGCCATCAACTACCAATTTCGTTATTTAACTTTCTTTCAAATTCAATATCATGTTATTTGAAAGAGATCTAGGGTCAGAATATATGGCCCATCCCAACTAAATAACATGTTTGATAAATTGATATAGCAGTGGAACTTTTTTTAACCTATTTGAAAAGCAAGGCAAAAAGTCCGAAAAAGTTATTTGACAATTTATGCAATTGCAAAAAGAAATACCGTGTATTGCTATATAATATAAACCTAACCCAAACAAAAAAAATATTTAGTAAGAGAATAGACATTTAATAGGACCATAGACAAAAGTTTAAACATATTTTTTTTAATATAAAGACAAACAATACTTACATAAAGTTTTATAACTAGATAATGGGGATTCTAATGGTGTCACCAGGGAGTTTCACCTGGTACTGAAAGATCGATGCCGGGTGTGTGATTATGTGCATGTGTGCGCATCTTCTGGGTCTAAGGGACTACGGCTTATTAGTTGGCGATGATTCCCCGGTTCGTCGTCCGACTCCGGATATGTCATCCTGAATATAATGACGCCTCATATGACATTTTTTGACACGTCTGGGTTGTAATATATAGTTTTTTTAATTTTATGTAGGAGTGCCTTGATTATATTAAATTCGTTAATTTTAGATAAAGTAGCTATGAAAAAACAAATTTATTTATATAACTTAAGATGTTCTTTTGTGATATGCTAACCACAGATAAAAGTTTAAACATATTTTTTTTAATATAAAGACAAACAATACTTATATAAAGTTTTATAACTAGATAATGGGGATTCTAATGGTGTCACCAGGGAGTTTCACCTGGTACTGAAAGATCGATGCCGGGTGTGTGATTATGTGCATGTGTGCGCATCTTCTGGGTCTAAGGACTAGGCTTATTAGTTGGCGATGATTCCCCGGTTCGCGTCCGACTCCGGATATGTCATCCTGAATATAATGACGCCTCATATGTCATTTTTTGACACGTCTGGGTTGTAATATATAGTTTTTTTAATTTTATGTAGGAGTGCCTTGATTATATTAAATTCGTTAATTTTAGATAAAGTAGCTATGAAAAAACAAATTTATTTATATAACTTAAGATGTTCTTTTGTGATATGCTAACCATAGACAAAAGTTTAAACATATTTTTTTTAATATAAAGACAAACAATACTTATATAAAGCTTTATAACTAGATAATGGGGATTCTAATGGTGTCACCAGGGAGTTTCACCTGGTACTGAAAGATCGATGCCGGGTGTGTGATTATGTGCATGTGTGCGCATCTTCTGGGTCTAAGGGACTACGGCTTATTAGTTGGCGATGATTCCCCGGTTCGTCGTCCGACTCCGGATATGTCATCCTGAATATAATGACGCCTCATATGTCATTTTTTGACACGTCTGGGTTGTAATATATAGTTTTTTTAATTTTATGTAGGAGTGCCTTGATTATATTAAATTCGTTAATTTTAGATAAAGTAGCTATGAAAAAACAAATTTATTTATATAACTTAAGATGTTCTTTTGTGATATGCTAACCATAGACAAAAGTTTAAACATATTTTTTTTAATATAAAGACAAACAATACTTATATAAAGCTTTATAACTAGATAATGGGGATTCTAATGGTGTCACCAGGAGTTTCACCTGGTACTGAAAGATCGATGCCGGGTGTGTGATTATGTGCATGTGTGCGCATCTTCTGGGTCTAAGGGACTACGGCTTATTAGTTGGCGATGATTCCCCGGTTCGTCGTCCGACTCCGGATATGTCATCCTGAATATAATGACGCCTCATATGTCATTTTTTGACACGTCTGGGTTGTAATATATAGTTTTTTTTATTTTATGTAGGAGTGCCTTGATTATATTAAATTCGTTAATTTTAGATAAAGTAGCTATGAAAAAACAAATTTATTTATATAACTTAAGATGTTCTTTTGTGATATGCTAACCAGCCACCCTCGTTACATTTGAAAAAAATGAGTTTGACTTCCTCAGCGGAAGCCGTAAAAACAAAAAACAATCAAATTAGTTTTTCCATAGCTACCTAAATTAAAATAACAGTTTAATTATGTTTATGGAACAATCTTAAAAATTAAAAATTTTACAGCAAAGCGTCTATTGTATTTAGGATGTTACATCCTATTAAAATAAAAGAAAAAATACCGATTATGTCATTTAGTATTTGAAAGAACTAGTCATTTTCGATCAAACCGAAAGTGATACAAACAATTAAACAGGTCAAACAATCAGTGCCTATTTATGTCAAATTTCGATATACTAAATTTAATTTCTTGTCTAAAATATAAACATTTTATTGGACCACAACGAATACGGCCGTTTAACAATGATAATTTGTTAATTTTTATTAATATGAAAAAAGTTTGCTGTAAAAGTACAATACATCTAACACACAAATAATTGGTTGCCTAATTAATGTCGTTAAGCTTCTTAAAAATTGTATTCTTGTTTTAACTTTAGAAACTAAAATCTAAAATTCTTCGCTTTTCCTTATACTCATACTCGTTCATTTATAAATGCTAATATATTTACAAATTGTTGCTTTTTTATAAATATAAACTTTATATATTAGACTTACATAAATAACTGTTATTTTTTGGAAGCTTCAGTAAAGACATTACCCAAATCAAATAAATACAATTTGTGTATCATACCATTTTAAATTAAAACTAATTTGGACATTATTGTGTATTACACTTATCAAAAACGAATTAATTATACCTAATAAAACCAAACCACAGCACAGTTATCAGGTATTTACCAAAATATATTATTTTTATTCTGTGTTTAATAATAAGAAAAACCAAGTGAAATTATATCATAATCAGAATAATTTAGGGTAAATTATCCATATTGACCTAACCTGAGTGAACACCACATTAGTTAATTAAGTAATTAATAGGTAAAAAATTAAACCTTAATAATTTTATTGTTTACTAGTCATAGTAAATTTATTCCTTGTAAAAAATCGCGTCTTTATTAACCTTGATACTAATAAAATAAGTATATTTAAATATTTGACCTTATGTACACAATTTGCCACAAACTATTTTTGCATTTTAGGTATACATCTAAAAAAATATTCGAAAACATAAATTAATGTCATTTTAAAAGTTTTTAGCCAAGTTTCCTTAAAACTTTTATCCCTCATTGAACCCCAATAGAAAAAGAAATGTTAAAAATGAGGATAAAGTTTAGTTTTAAGTTTTAGATTTAAGCTGACTTATTATGATAAATGGCTTTCAAACTCCCTTTTATGGAAGAACGGGTAAATTTTAAAAGTATTGATTAAAAGAGCGAATAGTTTACTTTTAGCGATATTTTAGTATCTATACAGAAGAGGGGTTAAAAAATAATTTTAATGATATTTCTCTATAAAAATATTAAAAACATTAATATCTAATTTAAAAAGCTTTTGGTAAAACTTCATTGTTAAAAACATACAATTAACTAAGATGGATAAAGTCTCTTATTTAAGGCCAAAGTAACTTTTTTACTTTAAAAAAGGAAAATATTTTTTTAAATATAAAAAATAATACAAACTAGAAAAAAGCAGTTAACAAATTTTAAAAAATTCATAAACTTTTTACAGAATCAGACATATAACAATTTCGTCTTTACTTTTTTGCAATGAGGTAGCATGCATAATGTCACAGTCTCCAATGGCTTTATTAAGTAATAGTTAAAATAACAGATTAGGCAATGTATGTTTTCATTACGCAACGCTTTATAGTTAGATTTC
The DNA here is from genome assembly GCA_019359885.1 of Listronotus oregonensis. Classification (NCBI taxonomy): domain Eukaryota; kingdom Metazoa; phylum Arthropoda; class Insecta; order Coleoptera; family Curculionidae; genus Listronotus; species Listronotus oregonensis. The sequence goes on along the minus strand of JAHBCN010004761.1, from coordinate 15,414 downwards.
TTCTTACGAATAAGGGTACCAAAGTAAGTGTAGACTTCAAACACAATACTTATAAAAAATCAGGTGTAAAGAGTTTAAGGAGACCCCTATAATGGTCGAAAGTTTGTTGTATGAGAAAAGTTTAAAAATTTCGATAACATAAGCCAACAATGACCTTATAAACTACCCTATTTAAAATCACCATGCATTACTAAAAAAATTGCAGACTATGAAAAACAAGGACGAATTGTAGTGTTAAAAATTTATACTGAACTTCTTAAGCGATGCCAAGAAAAGAATGATGTATTTTTAAATTTCTAATTCACCCTGGATTTACCATTTTACGCCAGAATCAGAAGATAAAAGCCAAGATTAACTTTAATTGAAGTCCCCAAAACCAAAAAAGAAAAGGTTATACTTTTAGCCGGGAAAGTAATGTTCATTGTGTTTGGAACTATTATGTTTACTCAAAAAGTTGATTTCACAGTTTGTTTAAAAGGCGAAATCGTTTTTTTTTTTACATCTTATAATCCGGATTTAGCACCATGTGATAAGACGATAATGATGTGTCCGAGTTTAAGCATAAGAAGCTTTTTTCCAAACCAAAAATATCCCCTAACGGTCGCATTATAAAATTAGGCCAAACAAGAAGCTTTGAAGGATGTAAAAAATACCGGAGCCCAGGCGTGTGGGGGCCCGCTGGCTGGGCAACTTATTATTTTTTACAAATATATAATTGTAGAAAAAAAGACTTTGATCCGGGATCTTTTGTAGTTTATGTGATAAAATTGCTAATTATGCATAAGCAATCTTAAATAAGTAAAATTTTGCTCTAATTATCAATGGTAAAAACGCCGCCGCAGGCCGCGTTTCGTTTCGCGTATTTGGTATGGGGGTTACTTTGTTTCAAGAATCCATCTTGGGAGATTTCACAGGGATCGAGCATTGTGCAGTGCTTAAGTTGGAGATATTAAAATTAAAGAGCGGGTCAATTGTCTCCAAAATCATTACGATACAATTAAAAAAAAATGAGACATCTTAAAATCATCTTTTCTGTAAATTTTCAGGACGCTGTCGTTACCCTTTTAAATGAAATATACAAATTAAACTCCGATCCCGTTTTTCAAGTATAGTTATAGCTTTAGGCCTATTTTGTACTCTCCCTGTAAGCGTACCTCAAGTAGAATGATGTTTTAATAACCTTTCTAGAATAAAATATCTTAAGATCTACATTAATTCAGAAAAGGTTGAGTACTCTTGGCATATTAGCTATTGAGTCCCGGTTTTATAAAAACTGCAACTCCTCCAAAAGAATTAAAAATTTCGACATTTTATAAAACGAGTAGTAGCTTTAGAAGTTGTAGACGTGTTTTGTAGATTTTATTAGTTTAGTTTGTTTTGTTGTATTATTTTTTTTAATAAATACCAAATAAATTATTTAATTAAATATTTTTTTACGGGTATGACACTGTTCAACTGTAATCTGTAAGTTTTTTACCGCGTCAACAGCATTCCTCAACTTGTTATGATTATGTGGGATTAAAATAATATACATATATTGACAATTAATATTTTTTAATCAGGTTTTTTTAATTAAAATGTTATTGATAAAACTTAATAATTTCAGCTCACTCCTAAAAATGATATGATCATTAATCAGTCCCTATAATAGTTCTTTGTTTTTTAATGGCGTGAACTTAAACACAACTAACACAAGTAGTAGATACCTTTATCCGTTAGTATGCACTTGGAATTTTAAAGAAATATAATAAAGACTGTATTTAAACCAAATATAGTAGGGGTAATGCCGCATAAATTCAATATTTCAAAAGGTTTGAATCCCAAAAAATTATATATTTTTTGGATATGTTCTATACTTTAATTACTTTGGTTCTGGTTTCCTGGACCCCTATTTGCAGATAGGTTTTTTGGGAGGTTTTTTTTTGTTTTACGAGATCTGCAAGTTCATAGGTGTCATAGGGCTGAGCATACTCAGTCGCTATACCCCAGCACCAGGACCGAAGAGATCCCATTTAATAAGAACTTTCCTGGCAAGTAAACCTAACAAAAACTTATTATTATTTTTTTATGTTCACCATTATGGGTAAGGAGCCTGTAAATTTTGTTTATACCAGGGCCCTACACGGCTCTTAGTGACCCAGCATAAAATGCCCACAATGATGAGAAAAGTACACTTCTGATAGGTCATTTTAATTTAAGAATAACATAAGCAAAAACTATTAAAGAAAAGCTCATCCCATGGGTCAACCACATTATGTAACCATGGTTACTGACAAATCTGTCGGTAATTAAATTAAAATACTTGAAAATCGTATTTAATTACTTCTTAGTAATTGGATTACTTTAATTCAATTACTTTTCGGTAACGGTAATTGTATTTGGATTATTAATTAAAAGAGAATGTAATCGTAATTAGTAATTGAAACTAATTCGCTTACTTATAAAGTAAGTGAATTACGTAGAATTAATTCAATTACCTAATAAATAATTGAATTACTACAAAAAACTTATTTACCTTTCTTTATGGAAAAACTGACGAAATTTTTGCCTGCTGGAAAGAGCATCTTGAAACACGGCGGCCGCTTTGAACAGGGGAACGATGCCTCCGCGCCGATTTAGTATTTTTGATTGATGCTTGCCGCCACCGTTTTTATATTTTTTTGTGTACAAATCTGTTAATGTTTGGGGTAGGATAAAGAGAAATTTTTATTTTAGAGTCATTTAATGTTGAACTTGCCGAAAAACCAGTTTGAATAATGTGACGTGCGCTTATGATGCATATTAGTATAAATATTTTATTTGTTTGGTGTATCGTGTTTAATATATATGGTAATTTAATAAGAGTAATTGCTAAAATATTAAAATACTATTAGTTTTAATTGATAATTGAATTACTTTTAACAAACATGCTAGTAATTGGTAATCGTAATTTACCACTACTTAGAAGAGTAATTGGAAATTGCAATTGAATTACTTTTTAAAAGTTATTACGACAGCTTTGGTTATTGACTTGTTGGACCAATGCGATATATTTTGTTTAAGTAATTTTTTGCTTTTGTCACTCACAAATTAAAATGGCGCGGATACAGACCGTGAACACTTGAAGAATTATTGTAAAAATTGGATACTTATTAAAGCTTAGTGGAACAGTATAGCCGAATTTTGGTTTATATTAAAACTCTCCTCGTAAATATTAGCCTACTATACTTTATTATAAATTTTATTGTACAGTTCTGTTCATAAAAGTGTTGTACAGCTATTTTAGGCTAGTGTAAATCAGGGTTTTATAAATGTCTTTAAATTTGTCACTGACATTGATTAGTCGGTTTTTGACAAGAAAATTTTTTGATTTTTTATTGGAAATATGCCACAACTTAATTCTATTCAAAAAGCTCAAGTAATTGCCCACATACAAGATGGCATACCGATTAGAGATGTCGCTCATATTATGAATACCAGTAAAAATACAGTGCAAAAAATAAAACATCGATGGGAAATTGAAGAAACACTGGAGAAAAAAAACCAACAGGCCGACCTAGAATATCTACTTATGAAGAAGACGATGTCCTTATAAGGTATTTAATAGCCAATCCATTTCAAGTTGCTCTAAATGCTATAGAACGAACGAACGAACGAAACGGCCTGTCGGAGGATTAAAAACTCACATCTTAAAAACTATGTTGCTGCAAAGAAATTAGTTCTAAGTAATGAACATAAACAGGGTAGAATAATTTTTGCCCTTAACAATATTCTTAGGAAAAATTGGGATATTGTGGTGTTTACTGTTGAAAAAGTATTCCAATCAACTTCCAACAGACATATCAGAGTATACAGACCAAATAAAACTAGATACATTAAAGAATATTTTAACAATTCTGATCGATCTGGAAGATTTTCGGTAAATGTGTGTTCGTGGTTAAGTAGACATGGACTGGGGGTGTGTTGGATTTTAAATGAAAGATTTAACGCAATCACATATAAAAATATTTTGGAAAATGTGATGACAATTTCATACTGCAGCAAGATAATTGTCCAGCCCATAATGCCCAAATAATAAAAGAGTGGTTTGCAACAAACAATGTTGAAACTATGATGTGGCCTGCAAAATGTCCTGATATCAATATAATTGAAAACGTGTGGGGCATGATGACTAAAAAAATATACGATATAAATTTTAGACCATAAAATAGAGACACGTTGATAAATTTTATTGAACAAACATGGGATGAGTTAAGTGATGATCCTCTGTTAATCGCAAACCTTTATTCTTCCATACCCCGTAGGCTAAATGAAATTTTAGAAAGAAACGGTGCTATGACAACATATTAGATATTACTGTTTTTTAATTGTTACAGATATTGTTTACATATTTTATTATAAATTAATTAATCTAAAATTTGATATAGATCATTTATTGTTATATTTTGTGATTTTATAAAAATATTTGCTGTTATTTTTTTAAAATAAAATTAATTTATAAGAAATAATTTGAAATGGATTGACCCATCATATGATTTTAAAAAATGATGTTTATTTGTATATTCTTGTACAACTTTTTTTTGAAATACTGGATATTGCAGGCAGGTTTACACGATACAACTGTTGTACAACTTTTTATTGAACAAAACTGTACTTGATAAAACAAATAATATTTTGCTCTCCTACACTGGCTGGTGGCCACTTGTCCCTGTCGCGACAACATAAATTTTCCTAACATCGATAAGCTTTCACAGTCCTTTTAAACCACCATTTTTCTTAGCGCACTGGTTTTTCGAAGCCAATGCTCACGATATATAAAATAAATTAATATTGCTACTTACGGACAAAAAGAAAGTTAATGCATTACTTTTTCTTCTGCGACTTCTCGGTGACTTATGTGATAAGGCCCTAATGCACTATCGCAAGTAACAACTTTGAAGTAAAAATAAAGCACCAAGTGATATTTGATTTATTTTCTGTTTATACAAGGTGCACCATAAAAGTTCTAACACAGTTACTTGTTACTAATAAATTGTTGTTTAAGAAAACGGAAAAAAACGCTTTTATAGCAAACCAAACTAAAAAGTAAAAGTATTTTTTAAGTATAAGAGCATGTGTTACAGTAATGGAACCAATAATGAATTATGACTAGTTAATTTGAAATAAGATTAAAATAAAAATTAAGTTAATAACAAAATAATTAAATTATAGTAAAAAATTTAAAAAATGTAGAAGGGGTCAAAAAGTTTAAGTCAATTTACTAGCCCAGAATTAATTGAATTAAAATCACATATAGGTAGGTAGGTTTAAAGTGAGTGGGTATAACACCCTTTCACCGCGACCGATCGGTCTATTCTGGCTCACACCCTTTTATATTTCTCCCACCAGGTCCAGACTCCTAATAAATCCGATGTTCCTGTTGGGAGAAAGATCTTTTACCTCCCCCGGTAAGAAGGTGTCATTGCCGGGCATTGCGAATCTTAGTCGTGCCAGTGCTGGGCACGAACACAGTATGTGTTCTGCAGATTTTCGTGCCGATTCATCCCCCTCCATGCACATGCGGCACTCGGCGTCTTCCGCTAGGTCGATCTTGTGCATGTGGTATTTTAATCTGCAGTGTCCCGTGTACAGCCCCACTAGAGTTTTAAGGTGTACCCTTGATTGCTCTAGTAGTTTGACAGTACATTGTTGGTTCGGTGGGCTTATGAAGGCCTTCGGGTGTCTAAGACCCGGAAGTCCATGCCAGTACCGAAGGTTTTCTCTTTGTGTCCAAGCTGATATGAACTGCTTGGCCGTTCCATACGATATACCGATGACCGGTTCCGGCCCTGTGAATTTTGTCTCTGCCCCCCTCTTGGCAAGGAGGTCTGCGGATTCATTACCCTATAGGCCGGTGTGTCCAGGTATCCACAGTAGTGTAACCTTATTGTTTTGACCCAGTTTGGTCAGCGCATCCTTCAATTCCAGGCGATTTTTGAATTGCACCGCTTCAGCCTTAAGAGCTGCTTGACTATCGGAGAATATTTTAACTGTCTTACGTGTGCAGTGTCGATCAACCAGCGTTCTAGCACACATCTCAAAAGCAAATACCTCCGCTTAAAATATGGTTGCCAGAGTGCCCAGGCTAAAGAAAAACTCTGCCCTCGGCCTCTGTTCATATATTCCAGCTCCAACACCGTCCTTGGTTTAGGAGCCTTCGGTGTACCAACAGATGTCAGCCCGGAGCAGGTCGGTCGTTTTTCGACTCCAGTCCTCCCTTTGTGGGTAGACTACACTGTAGGGCCGGTCGTAATTGGTTGCTGTAGGCATTATGTCTGAGGGCATTCCCAGTCTGTCACAGGTCAGGACATTCCTAAGGAGACTGGTGCTCTCCATATGACACGCCTGCGGTTTGTTACTGACCGCTTGATAGAGTCTGTAGGTTGCACACTTAGCCTCCCTCTCCAAGTAAATATGCAGAGAAGGCAGTCCTAGGGGGGCTTCCATGGCCGAAGTTGGTGTCGAGCGGAGCACGCACGTGATCATTAGGCAGGCCTGTCTCTGTAGGCTAGATAGCTTTGCTTTGGTCAGCCGCTTCTGCCCCTTGCACCACCATGCCACAGAGCCATACGTGATCATTGGTCTTATGACTGTCACGTATAGCCAGCACATCTGTTTTGGTTGCATGCCCCAGGATTTGCCACAGATCCTGCGGCATGTCCAAAAAGATAGGGTCGCTTCAGGTGACTTTTTCTAGATGCCAATTCCAGCTAAGAGTGTATCTAGGATGAACCCCAGATATTTAGCTTTTTTTGCAAATGGTATTGTTTCACCTTGCAAAGTTGGTGGTCTCAAGTTAACCAGGTTTCTCTTTCGGGTGAAGGGGACAATAACCATTTTTTGAGGGTTTAATGTCATTTTTTTTTCTTTGACACCAGCTTTGTGTGGTATTTGGGTACTTCTGAAGGATGTTTGAAAATCTCTTCAGAGTTTCCTTTAATTAGGATGACTAGATCATCTGCATATGCCTGCAGATCGATCTCCCAGAGAGAGAGAGTATGGCCAGCAGGTCATCCACCAGGAGCGACCACAGCAGGGGGGATAGAACCCTTCCCTGCGGACACCCCTTGGCAGCCCTAAATATGATCATCTCCCCCTGCATATGGGTGGTTATGTTTCTGTTTTCTAACATGGTCCTGATCCATCACATATGATCGGACTTATCCTTCTAGAAGCTGCAGCCTCATACAGGGAGTCAGGTTACGCATTGTTGAAAGCTCCTTTAATATTTAGAAATGCAGCTACCACCATCTCCCTTTGTTCCAGGGAGCTGGCGATGTTTGCCACCAGGTTGTTGATGGCTAATTCTGTTGATTTACCCGTCTCGTATGCATACTGGTGTGTGTTAAAGGGGTAAACCCTGAGTGGGCCATCCCTTATGTGGACATCCAGTATTTTTTCCAGACTTTTCAACAGAAAGGAGGTTATACTTATTGGACTTAGCGACTTGGGGGGTCGATCCATTCCGACCCACCTTTGGTATATATATTACCTTAGTCGCCGACCAACTAGTCGGTATGTAATTCCACACCAGGCTAGCTCTAAAAGTCTTATTATTATTTATTTTAATCACATATACCACAACTTTAATTTTAAATAATATTCATACTTATTTAAATTCCAAGGCGATATTGTAAAATTTAAGGATTTAGACGTGAACTATTTTATTTTAAGTAATTTTTAAAAACCCAAGTGGGGTCGACGGACATCCCCTGCCCCCTCCCCCCTGTCGGAGGCCATGATTAGTCATATTTATTTATTGAACTTTCTATCACTGTAACACAAACTCTTTATATTAAAAAAATATTTTCCTCTTTTTAGTTTGGTTTGCTATAAAAGGGTTTTTGCAGTTTTTAAAACTATAATTTTGTTTCCTATTTTTTAGTCTCAAACAATATTAAAAGTAATACTACTTAAAATCCTCGATTTTTAGTATATCTTATATTATTTGTCAATAAATCAAAATTTTTATCTATGGTACCATAATTGTACCATTTATTTGCTTTACATATTTTTCAGTAATAAGATTTTTCTTAATTATGTCTATGAAGCAGAATGACATTTACTGTTGTTCTGTAAATGGTATACACTTAACCATTTTTTTTGGCTTTTGGCTTTAGCCATCCAACCAGTCTCGCAGTGTAAAATTATATATAATGTTACTTATAAAAACTCTTTGTAATATGATTTATTTTTTATCATTATTAATTAAATTCATTTTATTGGGATGATGGACATTAAGGATATTACCACATATAGACAAGAACACCAGCTTTACGCCACAGGGGTCCATCAGGGCGACTTTTTTTAATAAACATAACAGATTAAGACCACGGAAACAGGTTAGGATTAAAAGGTATTAAAAATATTAAATTTATTAATTATTCTTCTACAACTTTAAATTTATTTTAATTAAAAATTCGATAAGCACAGTATATATTTTTATGTTTTGTAAAAATAAAAGATGTAGTATGTTGAATGGTGCATCAATTTTGCATGTTGATATTAAAGTTTTGACTAGATCATTACTATAGACAACATATTTTTTACATACCAAAAATATATGATTCAGATCACTTATAATCTGACATTCTTCACATTTGTCTGTAGGTAATACATGGATTTTATTTAAATGCGCAGGATAACAGGCATGTCCAAATTTCATACGTATAATGGTTGTTATAAAACGTCTAGAAACAGTTAAATTTTTGTACCAATAATCTTTAGGAATTCGGTTAAAAATGTATATCTTGTAGGGGTATTTTTACAGAATTCTTTTCACCTTATATTTCATTTTTGTAGTACCATTGATTTTAGATAACATTTGCATCACTTAGGCTTAAACTATATTTAACAGATATGCCATTTGAGATCGCTTCTTTGGCAAGAGAATTTACAAACTCATTTCCAGGCAAACCAGTGTGCCCTTGGTTTTAAATAAAAATCTAATCCAAAACTAAAATTTTTTAACGTAATTTCCCTTTTTTTTCTGCATTTAAAAGGGTTTTTTCTTAACTTAGGATCAATCATTTTTAAAAAAAAAAATCGGGATTGTTCCTATTAAGTAACACAATTTTATTTTTAAATTTTTGTCTTAGGATGTTTATATTGCCTGGTCTTTCATATAACATTTTATTTTTTAAGTAACCCTCACAAAAATAGATCCAGAGGGGTTAAATCGGGGCTCTTTGGCAGCCATCTAAAAGTGTCGTACTTTTCTATAACAAAAAAACCCTTTTATTTCCCCGATTAAAAAAAACGTATAAGCAAATCAAATTGTTTTCCAAGGCAATGCAGGTATTTACTATCAATTGAATTCATAATTAAAAACTTAAATATTTTCAAAACGGCTATACAAAATGCCAGGAAACCATATATTAAAAAAAAGGATAAATAGAACTTTCATTCTAAATAAAAATATACAGGGTGTTTTTGGGGGAAAAAAGAAAGTTAACTTATTCATTTTTTTTAAATTTTTGATGTTTATTTGTTTTATTTGTAATGCAAAAAAAATACTAAAAAAAAAGTTTAAAAAAAACTTTTATGGGCAGTTTTTTTCTACCTTTTTTTTGGTTATCGTTGTAAATGGGTGTCAAAATATAAATGAAAATCCTGTAAATACAGTGTACCCAAATTGGGGTTTATTTTTGGGAAAACCCCGAAACCTTTGGGGGCTAATTTGGGTTTAAAATTTGGGGAAAGTTTTAGACACTTTAATTTAAAAATTTAAAATTTTTTTTCAAATTTTATGTATTTTTAAAATTTTTTGAGATAATTAAAAAAACCCAAAAAAATGGTGCTTTTTTAAATTTTTTGCCTGTAGTCCAAACTACCATTTTTTAGGTTTTAAGGGGATTACTACATTATTAGAACAAATTTTTAAGAAGAATTTAATTAAGGTAAAAATGTTTTTTTAACTTTATTTGTTTTTGAAATATTTACCCAAACTTGGGGATTTTTATTTTTTTTGCAAAGATTTTTTTCAGTGATGTATCACAAGTCTAGGTTTTGGGGATTGCTTAACCTTTTAAAAAAAAAAAATTTTTTTATTTGAAAAGGGGCTTAGACGGGGACTGCAATGACCAAAAGTTTAAAAAAAAACAAATGATATGCATCTTATAATTTAAATAATGTTAATGTCAAAATTAGCGTGCATCTTATTTCTCGTTTAAAACCCTTTTTAAAAAAAATTCAAGTTTTGATTATTTTAAGTATTTACAATAATGGCTGTTAATTTTCCCCAATGAAAAAAAAAGGGATATGAAAATTTATTTTAAATAAAAAGAAAATACAAAGCTGCAGCACTTGCATGGGGAAAAAAAATTTTGGAGCGGCAGCAACCTAACCAACAAACAATTTTTTTAAATTCTTAGTTACGAACTTGTTCCTATGGATCTTTTGTGAAACAAACCCAAAAAACTTATACAAAAATAATGAAGCAAGAGAGGCGATTATAAGGGAAAAAAAGGAGATGATCCCACAATATCGGTTAAAAAAATGGAAGAACAGACAACAATTCCTGTCATTTTGCGTATCGGTCGGGTTTAAAAACACCGTTTTCATCCATACGAACCACGTAGAGATCCTGGACAAGGTCTTCAGGGGAATGATTTCAATAGACGAATCCCCTTTTTTGTCAATGGTTTATTACTAAATGTCAATAGAAACCCAATTTCGAACCCAAAGGGGGTTTTTTGACAAAAAACCCGGTTTCAAATTGGGGAAATTTTTTTTAAAGGGGAAAATTATCACTGCTGGGATACAGAAAATCCAGAAAATTTTTGGGAAAAAGGCGGCTACAAACAAGGTTTGGGTTTTGTTTGGTATGGCATCATAGGTAATTTAAAATTCACCTTTAATTTACGTCTCACAATTAGATAAAACATTTATTTTTCTGTTTTAGACAACCGTTTAATTGGGGCCCTTTTTTTTTTAAGAAACTCTGAATGGAGATGGGTATTTGCTACTTCTCAAGAATAGATTTTACCGGCCATTAGAAATAAAAGTTCCGCCAAATGAAATTAATAATTTGTGGTTCCAGGACGGATGTCCAGCGCACAGTACCAGGGAGGTAATGGGTCCTTTGGGGAAAACCTTTTAATAACAACATAATTCTAATAATCCCCAAATTCTTGGCCAGCTAGATTACCGGACACCACACCTCCTGATTTTTACCTATGGGGACACACAAAAAAAAAGTTGTACGAGTTTTTCCGCCCGAAACTAGGCTGGAACTAGAACACAGGGTACGGGGGGTGTTTGCTTCCATCAACCGGGGAAAAAGTTACGCCGGGTAACCCGCAAGGTGTTGGAAAAAATGGAAAATTTTGGAAAATGGAGGAAAAAAAAATGTATTTTTTTTCTTGTTTTTGATACATTTTGTTTTACACTTGTGTTTAAATTATTAGTTTAAGGGGTTATTGGGGGAATATTAATTTTTGTAAAAAGAAAATTTTTTTTTTAAAGGGGTTTTAATTTCTTCTCCCCAAAAATCCATAGGGTAACAAGTTCATCACTAAGAATCTTAAATGTCTATGGTTGGTTGATGCCGCTCCGGGGGCGTATCATTTGTTTTTTTTAAACGGGGGGGGCATTACGGTTAGTCTAAGCCTACTATCAAATAAACAAAAAAACTTTTTTTAGCTTAAGCAATCTGAAAAACCCCCTTGACTTTGTACATCGATAAAAAAATCTTAAAAATTTTTTCAAAAAAATAAAACCCCAAAAAGGCCTCCGTATAAAAATCCAAAGTTTGGGAAATTCCCCAAAAAAATAAAGATAGAAAAAATTTTTTCTAAAATAAATTTTTCTCAAAAAAAGTGTTCTAATATTGTAGTAATCTTAAAAAACCAAAAAAATTTGGAGTTTGCGAGCTACAGGGAAAAAATTAAAAAAACACCATTTTGATTTTTCTTAATTCCCTCAAAAAACCTAAAAAAATTAAAAAAAAACTAAAAGCAGATTTAATTTTTAATTAAATTGTTTAAAACTTTCCTAATTTAAAAAACACTGTAGCTCTTTTAAGGTTTGGAGTTACCAATACATGTAGGCCCAATTTGGGACAAATGGGGGACTTTTGGCTGTGGAGCCCACTAAGGGAATGATAAAATCAACAAAAGCAGTAATTCACTTGTGTACTTTCTACTTAAAAAAAAGCTACCTGTTATTAACGACTTTTTCCGAAAGTAATTTAAGGTAATATAAGGATAACCGGGTATAAAAAACCCGGGACAACGGGAATTATAAAAAAACTACATCAGCATTATTTTATATTGTCCCTCATTTTTAAAATATTTAACAAAGCACACATTTTTAAAAGTACTTTAAACCTGCTTGCCTTTTTTAAAGGAAAAGCGGGCAATATTTTATTTACCAAGTAAAAGGTTTAACTGCCCAGGGAATATGAGTCAGGTGTAATTTATTATATCCCTTATACACATGTGGCAATACTTTATATATCTAGGTCAAACCAAAGGGTCAAACAAAGCAGCATCTAAAAATTTAAACACCAATAAGCGAATAGGGACCTCCAAATAAATTATTAGTTTTTAACTTAAAAGTAAAAATCATGTTTCTTTTTTTTTTTAAAAGGAACTTTACCCTATTTTACATAAGTGTAGTTGGTGCAAGGAAGTTTAAAGGTGTATGGAAGCCCAATGCTATGGCCCATTCGATCAAAAAATGTCCAGCCCAGTATGAAAATAACTGTCAGAGGGCCCCGCCTATTCTGCGCAAAACAAAATTCCACGAAATATTTAATGTGTTGCCTACTTCACATAATAAATCATGTGAAGTTAGCCAACAATTATAATTTTATGAGAGCCGGAGTATTGTTTTTTGGATTGATCAAACCTTATTTTAGTGATTAGTTTTATTAAATTGTACTATAATTTTGTGTTTATTGTTTGTTACTTATAATATCGTAACAAAATGACTAGAGGTTGTATGGTTTTGTCTTGCAAACCAAGGGTAACATACCCGTCTTTTAACTTTAGGTAAGTATTTTTTATATTTAAATTAGGTGCTTTTATAAGACGTAACGTTGGGTAACCGAATAAATAATAATAATCAATTATGAATAATAGAAAATGAAAATTTAAGGAAATATTAGGAGAAAAGTAAGGCAATCTTAATATCTTTTAGATGATTTCCCAATGTTTGTGTATTTTTGGATTTTAAAAGAAATAAGGTTTAATTTAGGTATTTTATTTATTTAATAATTTAGTACACTCTTTAAAGGATCAAAATTATTATTACTGGGCAGACCAGGCAAATATTAATATATACAGGTCCCTCTAATTAAATGAAAAAGTACAAATTTAACGGTTTAAAAGGGGATTCAAATCTAAAACGGCAATTTTTTGTTTTGAGATATTATCACCAAAATTGAAAATCAAACTAACCTTATTTACACTATTCCTCCTTTTGACAAAATTTTGATTTTTACATAAATTAAACATTTTTCACAAACACCTTTAAAAACTTTTTATGTTTTTTACACCTTTTTTAATTTTTATTTTTAAGCAAATATGGTTGCTGCCTTTGAACTTAAAAGCGCAATTTAATGGAAAAATATGTAAAATAAAAAAAAACAATTTTAAAAAGGGTTTATAAATAGGGCCCTCAAAAAAAGAAGTAAAAAAAAAGAAGGGAGAATAATGAAAAGGAGAACAACTTTGATGATGAAGATCTGGAAACGAAACGTTGGGAAAAGATATTTTTTCAGATTTGAATGCGCCCCAAAAACCCCCGTATACCAAATTTGTCAAAATCGGAGAGGAGGGCAACCGAGAAATACCATTTCTTTAAAAATAAATTAGATTTTTGGTTTCTTTAATCTTGCATTATCAACTTTTAAGCTCGACATACTGTACACACATAATATTTAACGGAACTGTTAAATGGATAATTGGTAAAGGTTTAAACATTTTTAACCACTGTTATTTGTCTCATGAATGTTTGTTATTAGTGAAAAGTATATGCCTAAAAAGCATTATAAAAATTTCCACTTTTTAATGTCAATTAGAATCTTAGGATTAGATTAAACTATTTACACTATCTTGCCCTTCTTTTATCACAAAATTTGATAAGTACATAATACTATCATACAATGTTTGAAATTTATTTAAAAAAAATCGTGTTTAAATTTATTTAAAAGATTTTTGGTAAAAATACAAAAACTTCCAAAAATATCGACCATTTGAATAGAAGGCAGTAAAGTGGCGCCATCATTTTTCCATATTATATCAGATGATATAAAATCTAATATTACACAATAATTTTAAATATTCTATAGTATCCTTTAATAACCAACAATTTTTGAAAAAAAAAAAAACAGTGAATGTTGGAATTTGACATTTGATGATGTCAATTTTATAGAAATAACAAAGAATTATAAACCGGCCCTGACCTACTATTCATTGCGCAAATTGCGGGGCCACCCCCCATTCCCGCTGCCCTGCACGCCTGGACAATTTTTTCTACATATTGGGCTTCCATACACCTTTAAACTTCCTTGAGTTGGTGGGATCTCCTCTATTTGCCTATCTTATGCCTGTTATTTTTTTCACTTGACCTTGCTTTGCTAAATGGGATGTAAAAAAAATCCTCATTTTAAGGCTTTTTTGCCATCACGTCATTTCAAAAAACTGGTTGTATATTTTCTCATATTTTCATGGAGACTTTTTCGGTAATAATAAATCCATTGGACGAACTGCACCAAATTCCACGTCTGAAGGGTAACTTTCGGAATCACTTATGGTAATTTTAAATTAAGTAGATTTTTCTGTGCGAAAAGTACTCGCGGTTACTTGACAGTTAGGTTGATAGTTGGAAAATATTTTTCCCTCCACTGCACCGTCGGTCTATTGGGCTCACACCTTTTTATATTTTTTCCAATAGATCGGACTTCTAATAATCCGATACCAGAGTGGGAGAGGTTTTTACATCTCGTCTTACTCGTGTCGCTACCGATTCACAATATGTGTTCTGATGTGCGGGCCTTGTTCCAGATATGACGAGCAGACGATTGATCCTCATGCCCTCCTCTCCCGGTCTAGTGGGGGTATACCAGGTCCCTGTTACAGGAACCAGATTTCTTCGAGGCCGCATCTCCGGCCTTACCCTATCAAAAAGGTCCTACCCGCTTTCTTGGCCAGGGAACCCTTTTCCCTATAAAGCCGGTTCTGTCCTCCTTCTGTTTGGATTCAGAGATCCCTTCCTAAGCACCTGTTTGTTGGGTGGATTAGCCCTTCCCCGGGGAAAAAGGCCCTGACTTCAGGGGCATTTTTTGGAAAAGGATTCACCCGATTTGGTCAGCGCACTTTTTTTTGCTTGGACCTTAATGGCATTCTGAAAGGATTTGTTTTTTTTGGTAGGACCTTGTCACTTTTTTCC
>JAHBCN010004760.1:0-61172 GCA_019359885.1 Listronotus oregonensis | reverse complement strand
TAGAATCGAAAAGAAATCTTCCGAATTAATCTAATTTAAATAGGTACCTAAATCAGCATAACTATTTCCTAGCTTAAAGTTAGTTGCATCGTACCCTTTTTCCAATTTTCCCATGCAGTTTTTCGTTTTCGCCTCGAAATAAAAACGAACGGATAAAAAGACCAAACAGAGCGTTCGAATTTAGTTTCAGCACAGTATCTGCACCATTTTCTCTATCGGCCAAATCGTTTTAGTTATTAACCTATAGGAAATATGCTAGAGTTTTCGGTAATCGAAATTTATTTCAGGGTAACGAATGGGGTGCATTTTTTTTTTCTTAATAACAACTTAAATTAACTTTATTATTAGGGGTTTTAGCGTATTGGCAGTCAAATTAAATGGCAAAAATAACTAAACTGAAAAATAGAGAATGTTCTTTTTATCTTGCGACAGGCCATAAAAGCTAGGGCCTAAGTACTAACGCGTGGGTATTTTAAGTGTGGTAAGAGGGAGTTTATTTAAACAAAATTTAAATATTTAAAAATTTTAAGGAAAAGGGAAAACTTTTGTGGGTAGCAGGTTCCATAGCCTGGACACTCTAGGAATGAAGAAACAAACAAAGTGGGAAGTTCGGGGCTTAAAAGTGGCACTACGTGTTGCTCTGTTGGGAGCTGCCACAGGAGGAATTATACTGGCCAACTCTTCGAAGTCGAAGACCTGAAAATACCTATTAAAGAGCGACAGAACTCCTACAGCTGGTCGGTGGGCCAAAAAAGAAAGCTTTTCTGTAAGTGTGGGATCATTAGTAGGATAAACAGCTTTTCTTTGAACGGAGTCAAGAGTGCTTTGTTGTAGGAGACGCCATTCCCATATTCTAAAGAGTGTCTTATCTGGGATACATACAGAGTATACAGATTAGAATAACACAAATACTTTCTGGCTTAAAAAGGAATCTAAGCTTTTTAGAAGCTGCTACGGCAATGGATGTAATTGGTTTGTGCTAGTTAAGGTTATTCTCAAAAGTAACACCCACAAGATTAAATAAGTCTTTGTTCTGCAGAACTTGTCCGCTCAGATGTAACGAATGAGCATTGGCAGACTTTTTTCGCGACATTTCAAGATTAGTTTAAAGTCTTGTTAAAGAGATATCTGCATTGTCCTGCGCTTGTTTTTGAAAGCAGTCTTAGAGGGTGGCTTAGGAAATAAAATGTTTGAGTAAAGTGTACCATGGTCAGCAAAACTATGAATAGAATTTATTGTAAAAGAAAGAAGTTCGTTGATGTGTAGAAGAAGCACAGTTGGTGCCAGTACTGAGCCCTGTGGTACCCCAGTAATAATTTGGTAAAAGCTGGAAGAATAACAATCCACAATAACTAGTATACGTTGACTAAAAAAGAAATTGGAGACCCAAAAACAAGGATTCTGTTTTAATTCTCATCAGTGTCATATTTAATATTTTTGTATTATACATATTTTGTACTTCATTGATTTTAACATTTGTTAATCTGGATCTGCTTTAACTTTATTTTTTAAATAACACTTAAGAGACATTTTACTTTAAAAATTAAAAATTATTAGATTATCAGTTTTATTGGGATTCAAAGATGAAAAAATTATTTCACCTTTTACATTTAAATAGGTAAACACAACATTTGTTGTGCAAAATTAAAGGTGTTTTAATATTTTAATTTCTTTTTTTTAATCATCCCCTAATAAGCTTACCGTGTGCCAGAACTATTCAATATCACCTGACACACTACTTGAATTGCTGCATAAAGCAAGAAAGTTTGCTCCACTAGGGCACATAATAAAGAATACGCAGAAATCCGTCTCTTAAAGACCGCCCAACAGATTTTGCAGTAAAATTTCAGTTACCTTAACTTTCATCCTTTCCATTTTACATGTTAAAGCTGTTTATTATTTTCGCATAATTTTAGTCACTTCTTCAAAAATTTGTTTCATATAAACTAGCTATCTAAAATTCTCTTAAACAGATATAATGAAATACGAAATTATTATAGTTTTTAATTGCCTAAATAATTTAAGTATTTTTTATAACTGAAAGCTATAATTAGAAATTTAATTTAATGTTTACCTTTCGTAATACCCAATACCAAATAATGTTATCTTGATCCGAATCGAAAAAAGAAAATAAGTTGCTGGTAAATCTCGTTATTATGAAATTTAAAAAAAAAACAGATTTTTAAAGTAACTTTAACCTTTTTTTTTGCACTTGAAAATATTTTTCCTTAACTAACAATTGATCGCTCTAAAAACAAAATCGGACCTGTTCCTATTAAGTAAGTAATATAATTCTATTTCCAGTTTTTTGTCTTAGTAGTAACGTTTATATTTTCTGCTCTTTCTTAAAAAATATTTTTTAATACACAAAAATAGATCCACAGGATTTTAATCGGGATTACTGGGCGGCCGTCAAAGAAAGCTGTACCTTTCTATCCAAAAATCACATTTCTGGTTGAGATACTAAGTTTCTGGTGCAATATGGTGTGGGGTGCCCCGTCTTGGTGCCAGATAATGCTCCTGTATTGCTAAAGACGGATGTCTTTAAGCAGGTTTTTTATCTCATTTTAAAGAAAATTTAATATAAACTTACATCAATACGTGTCAGGGTGTTATTGTATTTTTAATTAAAACTTAAGAGTCCATTCGCGCCGCCAAAATTGAATCCAATTTGGGGTTCGGGGCATAATGTTTTTCTCAAAAACGGTATAAGTTATCGATAATTTTCAAAAACTATATGATAGCTAACACTTAAATCTAGGCTTCTGCTGTAATAGTTTTTTAAATTTGGATTTAGTTTTTAATATTTCCTTAAGTGAAAATCACTGTAAAATCGGTTATGTTTAGATACTATTTTCTCTTAACTCGACTTACATTTTAAAAATCCGTTACAGCAGAGGCATTGATTATTTCCTTACCTTTAAAATAGTGTATAATTTATGTCGTTTAAGTAAAAAATAGTTACCGAAAAACGTTATCTCCTGTAGGCTTACAATCGGAAACAACATCGCATGGATACACCGAATTGGGAAGAACCTAAATAAAATATAACATTTTTTATGCGGCTATACGAAAATTGTGGTAGTGGGACTTTGTTAGTCTTTGCCCACCGTCTCCGTGTCCTTTCGCCCGACCCCTAAGGTGTAGCGTAAATGCACTCTTAAATATTTTCAAAACGAGTGAACGAAATGCCAGCAAACTTAATATTTTCAAAAAGAAGATTAAAATACCTTTTATTTTAAATAAAATTAAATTCGGTGTTTCATTTAATCAAAGAAAAATTTTTAATTTTTTGTAACTTTTTGATCCTCATTTGTTTCTTTTGTTATGCACAAAACATAATAGAGGAAAAACTATGAAACTTTTACAGAAGAAGTTTTTTTATATTCATTTTAGTTATTGTTGTAAATGGATGTTTAAATGTAAATGAAAATCCTATACGTACATGCATGAATAAATATATGTTGGTTAAAAATAAGGGAACAGTTGCTTGTGCGAAAATTTACTAATATTTTGTCGGCTTACGATTGGTATATCTGCGAGAAAAGTGGATTGTAAAGACGAGGCGCGATATAAACGATGACAGGAATAGTTCCAATCAGAGGATTGCCCGCAAATTGTTTTCAGGATATTGGTAAATCGTGCAATTCACTGCAAGTGTTGGTTTTAGCTGAAAATATTTTAGGCGAGGTAAAAGATGGAGAAATAAATAAGGTTAAAGTAAGAGGTGGAGGATTTTATTCGCTCGTGTTGAAACTATCGATTTAAATAGATGATTTGTAGAAACAAGGTTTTGGCAAGATGCAGCGAACAATATTAGATTATTAGAAAATTAAATAATATATCAGCAATACGCTTATCTGTTTATAAAATGTATTGTTTATTATACAGAAATATTTTAAATTATTTTACACTTTTTCTAACTAACTATAAGAGCGCTTACGTAAAAAAAGTGTACAATAGTGTGCACTATTTCTGAATAACAACTAGCGTGCACAAGGAAAACAATTTTAAAATTTTTCTGTTAATGACTGGACTAATATTTTTGAAAGTTATAGTCTGCTCCATAATAGTAACGATAAGGAAATTAAGGGAATGTGTTAGCAACGCCAAAGGATGCTGTTGAACTGTGCAAGGCTTTCGCGGCCATCATCTGTTAAACTTTTTTTTTCTTCCGGATAATGTAGTTTAATAAAATAAACGCAATATCGCAATAAAAAAAATATTTAACTTTAAAATTCGTTTCCTAATGTTTTTGTATATCTAACTTTATCAAACTTGTAATCATAATATTATTGAAAAGACCCCATTAAATACTAGCTAAAAGGAACAATAGGACCGCTTTGTCCTGGTCCCGGAGTATACAGGCTTAGCCTGCTCAGTCCTAACTAACAGATTGCCTGAAATAACAAAAAGAAAAACCTCCAAAGAATCACCAAAAAATCAAAACAATTATCCACTTTTGGGTGGCAAGTCTGCATCTGTTTTCAAGAACACAATAAAGTAAAAAACTTGACTGAAAATTAAATAATAAATAAAATTATAGTTATTTTCCTAACAAGTGCGGAAAGTAATACTTTTCCGCACGCGGCTGCCGTGACACGAGCGACGCGTAGCGGAGTTCGGGTAAGCAGCCAAGAGCGGAAAAGTTACTTTCCGCAAGTGTTAGGAACAATATTTTTTCTATAAGCGAGAGGAAAAACCCACATCATTTTAAAAATTTATAATTAAATATTATTTATTTACGAAGGAATTTATACACCAATTATTATTATTAACATTTATAGTAAAAGTGCAATCGTTCGCGTTTTGTAAATTTATTGCTGAAGCGAGTTGCTTTTCTGTAGAAAACGTTGACGGCGGCGGCGTTGGGTTCTTGATGAGCCAATCTTTTGCAACTATGGAAGTATTTTCTTGAACCGAGAGATTTAGTACATTGGAAGATGACATTGACGGTTGTTTTTGGATAGTGGAAGGTGTTTCAGTAAAATTGAGTATTTTGTTTGAAATATTCTTTCTAAAATGTGTTGAGTTCTCGAGGTATCCTTCAGAGACTGATGTAGACTTCCAGATTCAAAGACGTTTATTGTTGGATATTTGTTTTCCGGAGTTTGCGAGAAATGTTGCAGAGGACCGGCGAAAGCTACAAGTGTACAATTGCGGGTTAGGAAGTTTGAGATAGGCCGCTATTTCCGATGGTATTTTTCCGAAGGTATTAATGCAGATACATTGTACTGTACACTCTTCGCGTTTATGAGATGTGCTTCAATATTATATTTCCTTGGCCTTTAATATGCTTCAGACATATTTTTGTTAACTCCTCTCTACGACAAGGGCCCGCGAAGCCAAAAATCGTACACACTTTTATATGTAAATAAGTTTCATCTGGCGCTTCATCCATAAATTTCGATATTTCTTTTTTAGAAAAGACTTTAGCCTTTTTGGGTCTACAACCAATGCTTTGTTTTTTAAGGTAGGCCGTCACTTTGAAAAACCTGCTTAAATATAGGTTCTTTCGTAACTTAATGATACATTTTAGCATAGAGTATCTAGCCCATAATGTATTGGGTTTACATGTTTTTGATAAATAAGAGAAATAGACCAGCAAAATCTCTTCTTTAAAAGACTTCACACTCTTACTTTGGTACCAGCTCTCAAACAACAAATTCTTTTTCATACCTGTGACGAGATTTCATGGGCAGGAGATATATACTTGCTATTTCTGCTGCTTCGATAATTAATCGATGCTGGTAAATCGTCGTCAAAATCCATTAAAAATGTTTCTTTAATTTGGTTAAATGATGCGTGACAGAAAATTCATATTTCTGATAGATGCATAAACAATTAGTTGGTTGCTATGGATTCTTTAATAATTTATAATATGAAGTTATTGAAAATATGTACTTACTTATATTTGGTATATTGAAATTATTTTATTTTATTTTATTTAATAAATGTTATAAAAAGGCTGTAAAATTACAGCAAAATTCAGTTTTTTTAAATATATAACTATTATAAGCCAAATTATGCATTATTTTATAATTAGATACTAATTTATGTTCCAAAAGCTAAAAGATTTTACTTTTCCGCCTAGTGCGGAAAAGCGCTATTTTTCGCAAGCAGATTAGTTCGGAAAAGAATAGTTTGTTAAAATTATTAATATTCTGAGATCGCATTTAGAATTTTTGACATAATTTCAGGTACACGGTGATCATTTATAATGTCCCCCCTTTTAACTTTTTTTGTTTTTCGCATTGGACAAAAATCTTATATACAGAAGTTGTAGAAAATTTTATATGCTATTTGAAGGATATATTTATGTATAATCAAGGAGTTGCGGAAATGTGTGACAGGTTAAAGTTATATTTTTTTAAATGAAACACCCTTTATATTGTCAATTGTTTAGAATTTTCTAAAAATTCTGAATATTTTTTAAATAACATGTCCTATATCTAAATGTAATGGTTTTCGAAATATTCGCATTTTAACACAGCAGCTATTTTTAAAAGTAAATATTCTAGATTTTAGTTCTTAGGTGGCCGTGAATTAGTTGGTCGCGAAGAAACAACATTTTTGTTTATTATTATTAGTTACAGATTTAATAAATAATTAGATTTATTTAATAACATATTTTTTTAATAAAAAAGCCTTCTTCACGTTGTGTTTTTCCCTTTCTGAATAAGAGATTTTTATCGAAAAAATGTTTCATTAACTAAATATAATTATTTACTAAATCTGTAACTGTCAGTAAGAAACAAAACTGTTGTTTTTTCGCTATCGCCTAATTCACGGGCACCTTAGAACTAAAATCTATAATATTTTTAGTTTTGAATGTAGCTGCTTTGTTAAAATGCCAATATTTCGAAAACTGTTACATTAAGATAAAGGACATGGTTTTCAAGAATTATTTAGAAGTTTTAGAGAATCAAAAAAATTTGCAATATACACTATACAGGGTGTTTTATTTAAAAACATATAACTTTAAACTGTCACGAATTTCTGCAATACCCCGTATATATAAATATATCCTGCAAATAGTTTATATAATTTTCTACAACTTTTGTATTTAAGATTTTTGTCTAATGCGAAAAACAAAAAAAAGTTAAGAAGGGGGGACATTATAAATGATCACCGTGTACTCTGCTAGGGGTTATCTTTATTTAATAATCCATAGGCACTTTCTTTTATTTTACGTTTTTTTAACAAGTTTCGCTTGCTTGCGGTTGTTATCAAATGCGTATTGACAGATTTTTTATTTGTGGTATTCTGTGTTTCTAATGTATGTTCGATATCTTTTTATGCATTTATCTAATGGTTTGGAAACTTGTAAAAAAATGACAATAATGTCATATATCACATTGCGTCAGTAATTCTGAAAGCGATCACAAAATATCTTTCATTTTTACCAAAATTTTAACAATTTTAATTTAAAATATTATTTAATTTTCTGTTAAGTTTTGTATACTTTATTTTTATCTTAAACACAGTGCCGACTTGCTACCGAAATGTAGAAAATTGTTTAGATTTTTTAGGGGTTTTTCTTTTTTTTTCTATTTCAGGCGATCTGTTAGTTTAGGGCCCAACCGCTGTGTTCACACGTCGTTGTCGTGGTTGGGCCCAGTAGGATCTTTTGGAACATGGGCTAGAGTTGCTGGTTATCGGCAACTCTTTTGGCTAGTGTATGGAACAGGATCCGAAGCTAAGATGAATGCAAGACTTAACTCAAGGTGTTAGCATATCGTGCTGATGAGTGACTGACATCCTGTGCCTTAAACAGGTGTCTCCAACGGTGCCTCTGAGATACAGGGCGATCTCTCAGAGTATCTAGCCATACTGCGGTAATGCGGGGCTCTGCCGTGGTGAACTATTAATTTCCTAGCTCCAAACAGACAGCGGACAACCGCTTTCATAGGAAAAAAGTGACAAAGGTGCGCTAGTTATATGTCGGGCCGAGGAGACAGAGTTTTTAAAAAACACTTTTTAATTACTCTGGAAAATAACTTTATTTTCAACTTTCCTCGAAAATATAACAAATTTTGATTTTGACAGAAATTCGACTTTCAACAACAGAATTAAAACAGAAGTGTTTAAAACAATACAATTCACTTATATTTATAACATATTCTTATCTAATAAAGTATGAGGTGTCTATTGTCTAGCTCAGCAATTATGGAGATGTAACTCGCTGTCCGAAACGGATAAATCCGTTTCGAGAGGTGCCACTCAAGGTCAAGGCGGACAAAACCGCCTTTATAGGAAAAAGGGTTCCCTGGCTTTAAACAGAAAGCGAATAGGACCGTTTTCATAGGGTAAGGCCGGAGATGCGGCCTCAGAAGGAACATCTGGTTCCTGTAAAAAGGACCTGGTAGCTACCCACGTCACTAGACCGGGAGAATAGGGCATGACGGATCTAATCGTCTGCTCGTCATACTCTCCAGGAGACAGGGACACCAAAACACATATTATGCTGGTAGCGACACGAATAAGAGAATATATAAAAACTCTCTCCCAATGTGGTATCGGATTCATTAGAAGTCTGATCCTATTGGGAGAAATATAAAAAGGTGTGAGCTACAATAGACCGAGCGGTCGCAGTGAAGGGCGTAATAAGTCCACTCACTTCAAACCTTCCTACCTAGTTTAGAGAAGTCAATAGGACTGAGCAGGCTCAGAATCTATACTTCGGGGCCAGGATCAAAATAATCCCATTTTTTTGACGCGTACTCAACGAGGACTTTTAATAAACGAATCCACCGCAACAATACAAATGCAAAACATATTCACCACCAGAATTTATTATTATTAAAAATATTATTAAACGCTAGAAGTTTTGTCTAGTTGGTTAGGGCAATGTCTTAAGCAATAGAAAATGTGGGATATTAGTTAATAAACAATTAAGGTTGACTAATTCTGCAATTATTTTCTAAAATTTATTATTTAGAGCTGCATGAATATGAACGTATAAACTAGCATAAATTTAATTTATTTTTCGTATGGCATGTCATTTTTAGTTTCTTTAATTTCTTTAATAGCTTTTTATCTAAAAATAACCAACAAATTTATTTATGCGTGTCTCAAAGATCCAATAAAACGATAAAATATTAGTTTAACACGAAAAGTTATAATATTGGAAACCGCCACACGCAACGAAAAATAAAATAGATTTCATATTAATAATTTTTTATTATATAATCACATATTATACACCTTACTTACTAAAATAAGGAGAAGGTCACGTCAGAGTTTAATGGACTTAACGAATATGAACCTTATTTATGTTTCACGGGAATAGGGAAGTTTGTGGTGTTTAAATTATAGCTCTGGATATTGGTCAATGGCTATAAAGGCAAATAACACCGGCCAAACTTATAGTTATAGTATTGTCTAGTAGCGCCACAAGAGATCTACCAGCAGATCTTTCGTTTCATTACTAAAACAAACTTAATATTCCCCAAGGACTGGACATGAAACATGCGTAAAGCTTATGGGAAAGACTACAAAGAACTGTGTGTAAAAGTAATGTGAAATATCGTTGCTAAAAAACTGCAGGAAAAATATTTTTAAGAATTTAATATCGTGTTCGACCCATTCCACGACATTACCTTTAAGCCAGAAAAAAAGAAAACAAGTACAGCTTCTTTAAATATGGACGACTACTAAAAGATGGTGTCCTTATGGGATGAGACAACCCCAACCGGGTTTTTGGGGAAATTTTCTTTATTGCAGCGTTGAGCTTGCTTGGGGGGCGGGCTGCTCGTTGCTTAACGGGGCAAAAGAAGAAATTATAATTATGGAAAAAACAGGTAAGATTGCAACAAAATCTGTAAATGTTTATTGTAAGGAAAAACAGCATATCAAAACAAAAATATTCGCAAACTTTTTACCCTGGCGTAAAATCTGTTTTGCAATTTTTTAATTCTTTTTTGCAATACCTTGTATAAATCACGTTTTGCCATTTTTTTCAATTCGCTAGCTGTTGTATTTTTGTAAAAAAAAAAAAAAAATTAAAAATGATATATAACCACTAAAATTCCTTTTTTAAAAAAATTAAAAGTTACATACATCTACTTTAAAATCACACTACAAAATATATTTTACATTTAGGTCAAATTATGTATCCTTTGTTTGGGAAGGAACGAGTATAACACACTCTTCAGCAAAACTACAGGTGTGCAAAAAAATCTGTGCGATAAAATGGCTTGTTCTAATTTAAAAACCTGGTTTTGTCGGTTTTTACAAATTCCTGTTAAACAAACGAACCTTAAAACGTGGCAGCTGGGGGGTTAAAAAAGTAAGGGTTGCAATTCTAATGGCTGTTTTAAAAAATAAATAAATTACCCATTTAATGAAAATAAATGGTATACAAAAAACGTGGCTGTGTACACAGGCCACGTATTTTTATAGAGTTAACATTAAATTAATGTTCGAAACTCCTTTTTTGCTAGTTGTACTTTTATTTTTAAATGAGGAATTGGCCTTCCAAATATTTTATTCCCGCTTTATCACCCTAAAGTCCTAAAACGCCCTCAATTAAATTTTTGCAAATTTATTTTGAACAACAAGATTTTAAAAATGCAATGGGCACCGCGCGATAACCAAAATAACAAATTATTCTTCAATAAATTGTAAATCAGCCTGCCAGATAAACAAAGGTTTGCATTCAATTCAAGCCGCCAACGCTTATAAATCCCCAAGATGGCCTCCCACGCGTATGTAATGAATCCAATTGGGTTTGCATTTTGATTGCAACCACCCGCATCGGTATCGGCCGAGGATGAGACTGACGCGACGCCCATTAAATTAATAATATTTTAGCGAAAGCAGTCAAGTTATTTTAATAGTTTCATTTATTTCCAGATAATATAAATACAGATGTTCGAATGAATTAAAAAAAGGTGTAACTATGTAATGATTAATATATATTTTTTAAAATTTTATTTTAAACCTTTTTTGGGGTTGCGCAAACCTGCAAATCTAAGGAAGAGCGGCCACTGGTCTAAAATAACAACAAATAGATTATTTTTGAACAAATTCAACATTGGCAATCCAATCAGCACTCGAGGGTTTTTTAAAAACATTCCTGTTGAAAAAATAAACTGTAAAAAAAAAGACGCACCCCCAAAAACAGGTATGAACACGACAAAAGTTAAAATATCTAACCATTCTATGAGATCAACTGCTGTTACTAATCTGGCAAAGGCCGGTGTAGGCGAGCAGCAACTCATCAAAATCACAGGGCATTCTAGCGTCTATCCAACCGTATCTACAAATGGACAGTTAACATCATTCAAATATCATCACTGCCTTAAGAACCGTCCAAAATAATGTACCATTGACACTCCTCACAGCAACATAGAGAATAGTGCTACTACAAACATAATTAAAAACAATTTAACCGATATGGCTAACTGTTATTTTTATATTATTTGTAATTTAAAATGAGTTTGAAGTAGTTACCTTTCCTAGCTTAAAAGTTATATTGTTCTTGTTAATTATTGTTCTTATTGTTTTAATAAAAAAAAATGTTGTATTAAAATAAAATGTTTATTTAACTCAGAAAATAATCTTACTAAATATCCCTCGTCCATCTAATTTTTCCTGTGGAAAAATTGAAACACTCGTTTCTCAGTAATCTGTTTTAACAAATAGCATTCGCGAAAGTGGTAAAATCCTCGTCTTCGACTCGGATTTTTAAAACCACTCTGGCTCGTGCTATTTGTTAAAACAAATTACTTAGAAACTCGTTTTTCCGAATTTTTCCGGAAAAATTAAATACACTGGGAATATTACCCCCGAAAATAGAAGAGTACGATAAATATGAGCGATGGCTCATTCGACGCGGATTAAAATTCTGAGACATGTGCCATGTCAATTTTTTTCTGCAATTAAAAATTGCAATTGCTATTAACAAATAAGAAAACAAGTCATTTTATTTTTTAATTATAACTTAAAAACCATAAAAGATAGCGGAAACTGCAAAAAAGACTCGTAAGGTGAAGGAAATTTTCACTTATAATATCCCTAGTGCATAAATTATTACCGGAAATTTTTTTGAGGTCACGAATATTTTGAAAATAACCCAGTCGGAAAGCGGCAGGGTAATTTTCTTAAAATATTCGTGACCGAAAAAAAATTTCCATTAATTTAAGCTCGTGGGATATTCGGTAAGAAAATTTTGCCCAAGTATAAATTTCGAATAAAAATATAAATTCTATCCCGATTTTATGCTTAACAAAATGAAGCTTTTTTCTTAGTAAATTAAAATCAAATTCCTAACTTTAGTTACATATAACCTTTATAAATAACTTAAAGACATCTTATATTTCCATCTTTTATCAACTTTAATCTACTAATATTAGTGGAACATCATTTACTTTTGATAATTATGACTTTTAAGTACCCTACTTCAAGATTTTATGCTTAACAAAATGAAGCTTTTTCTTAGTAAATAAAATGCAAATTTCTAACTTTAGTTCATAGAAATTTATAAATAATTTAAAGGCATCTTATATTTCCATCTTTATTAACTTTAATCTACTAATATTAAGTGGAACAGCAGTTACTTTTGATTATTAGTTAAGTAAGCCCTATTTACTTTATGTCTTTTTTCTGATGGTTAAAAACGTCTAGGCGGCCTGAAATTAAATAGAACGTAATGGCCGCTAGACTTACAAAATCCAACTACGTAAAAAATAGATTATTAGGTCTATCTAACTATTAAAAAACTGAATAAACAGAAAAAGTATACCTGGTGTATAGTATAAAAATGGCTTTAGACTTAACAAAATACGGATTGTGTAGTTTGTGCAAAGAATATTCAGACATTAAAAAATACCATCGTCAGCTTCCCTATTTATCAAAATGCATTGAAGATCTTAACTACGAAGAAACCACGGATGAAAAACTGTTTACAAGAATCCAAGAATATCTAGTAAAATCTTCAAGTAAATTTAATAAAATATCTAAATTCAAATTAAATAAACTTGTGTCTAAATATTTTATATATTTTACTAAACATAGACATTTACAATATTCCGAGCAAATTTCAGTTTTAAGTCCTATTTATTCTCCATTAAAACGAGAAAACTTTTTGTTAGAATTTGAACATCACTTAAATTTAGTTACAAACATTTGTTATTAAATTTCATATTTGGTATTAATGTAATAAATAATTTTTTAAACATTTGACAAATAAAATTTGCATAAATTTTTATTTTTATAAGCAAAAAATATTCACATTAATATGCTTTTTTAAGTAAAAAAATGGTAATAATTCAACATAAATAAGGCACTGTAATTCCCGCGTCATTATTTTGAATATTTTGACGTTTCAAATGTGACAGGGAAATTTCCAGTGTAATTTCGCCGGAAGTGCTAGTGGATGAATATTTCCGGAAATTTTTGTTGTTGCCATGGAGCTGATTGTAAATAAAAGCTTCTGATTGGTTGGAAAGAGTAGGTTCAAAATTTTCGATACAAACTTCTACACCCGGATCTCTAGATTTTATAATATTTATAATTTTAATTTGTTGCTGAAAATGGGACTCCCATTTCTGAATCATTAGTGAGTACTCCATCCAAATATTTTTTTTAAAGCCCTAAATATTGATTTAAAAATTATAAAAAATTATGGTGTCATTTCAAAACGCCCTGCTGGAAAAAAATCAATACATTTTTAAAAAGCTAGCTTATTATTAATTAACTATTTTCCTTTGTATATAGTCACACTATAATTTTTTCCCATCTTGGATTACTTTCTATGAGTTTACTTAAAAAATGACGTCATAAAATTATTTAAAATTTGCTTATTTGCGAATTTTCTAAGTTAACAAAATTTTACGATTTTTCATACTCATTCCAAAACAGGCGCGCGAAGCCCTTTTTTTAGCGACAAATTATAATTATGAATATTAAAGCCAAAGATCCAAGAGCAATGAGGTTTTATCGGAAAATTTCTTCTCTTTAAAGATCTTTTTTGCAATTCCCGGTATCTTGCATAGTTTTGAGTTAATATTAAAAACAAAAAAACTAAACTAATGTTTTTATTCTTTGTCAAATAATTATTTAAACTTACGTTTTGCTTTTATGGTGACGATATAATATAAAACATAATTAAACTCCTGCATTTTTCTCATAACCCAAATCGTAAAAGTAATTTTCTGCATTTTTGCAATTATCGTTCTCACTAAATATTATACATGAGAGTTAAAATTAAGCATATCATTTTTATACCTTAATAATTGTAGAATCGCATGCTCACACCATATACTCCCATCCTGCTAGATTAACTGTCGTTATAAAATTGCCTGCAATTGCTGATTTATTTTAATATCGTGATACAAAAATTATAACATTTTTAATATAAATTATGTGTCGTCAGGTTTAGTGTCGCCGCGCAATGAGACGAGACCAGAGAAACCATCTTTTTTTCTTCAGGAGACTACTCTCTTTCGTCTTGTTTCGTTTCTTTTATTATAAAATAGTAGTAGTAAATAGTGATATTTACGTTATATCCCCGAAAAATGAACTGTTACAGTATGAATTTTGAAACGAATACTGTAAAGGTTTTTCGACAAATAATGTACAATATTTTATTTGATACTGTACTATTAAAATGTATATTTTGTAATAATAACGTACTTTTAACCTGCTTCGTATATCTCTCATAGTCAAAGCTCGATATGCAGTCTCTTCGCGGAATGACTGGTTTATCCTAGGTTTGACCAAGGCCTTCAGGCTAACCCCGAAATAAATTTCAATTTCGGCCTTTTACTAAAGTTTTTTTAGTCAAACCTAGAAGTTCCTAACTTTTCAGTCAAACGTCGAAAGAAATATAATCTGTTTCGGGCTTTGACTAGTCAATTCTAGAAGCGACTGGCAGACTCGGTCAAACGTCGACTTTACTTGTAACACGTTTAAACAAGTTTATACTTGCGGTTAGTTGTGGTTAGTTTTGGTTAGTTGTGGTCAGGGGCGGCCCTAGCATAACTTTTAGGTGGTGCGAGATTTCATGGGAGCGCCCCTCCTCTCCTAACAAAAAACCGGCCTAGTGCGAGTCAGACTCCCGCACGTGTATGGGAGTGTCCCTTAAATATATGTTTTATTTTAATTAAACTATAAAGTGAATAAATAGTCAAATATTCTGTGATTATTTCAAGCGTCTATCTATTGCCGTTATCAATGTCGAGCAAAAACGGTCAAAAAAATCACGTTTGTTGTACGGGAGCTCCCTTAAATATTTATTTTATTCTTTTTTAGTATTTGTTGTTATTGGGGCAAAGAAATACATCATCCTGTAACTATCACGGTCATGAAAACAGACTGGTCACAGACGGATGGACGGGACGGACGGACGGACAGACAGCAAGTATTAGGGGTCCCGTTTTACCCTTTGGGTATGGAACCCAAAAAAAGAGCTTTTATATGTAGCTATGATTAGGTAACTTTACACAGACTCCAAAAAAGAACGTACTTATTTTTACATAGGTACGTTATTTGTTAAGTGTCTATTTTGTTGGATGGAAATAAATAATAAAAGCAAAAAAATATTTTTGTTAGTGTTTTATTTAAGTAAAACGGGGCGGCGGGGAAAATTATTCCGATCTAATAAAAATACTAGATTAATACTTTTCTAGCTTTTGCGCTTGAAATTTTTTTTTATTAGATCGGAATAATTTCCTGGGCAAATCATTAATTGATAATTAGCAAGACCCAAATAGTCTTTCTTGAGACATAGTGGAACGAAGGGTGCGTTTTAATTAATTTTAACTTACTGAAGCTTCGTTCTCCTTTAGCGACAGTTACAGGGATGGTCAGCAAAATCCGAAGCGCTGTCCACACATTCGGGAAAATATCCTGCCAATCATTTTGTTTAATAAATTGAAGAACTTTTAGGCTCGCTGCTTCAAAGGTTTTTAATAATGGGTTTAGGCTTAAAAGTTCTTCAACCAATTCGCGACTGGGAAACGTCACTTTTTTCCCATCGGTTAAAATGATTTGCAAATCTGCACAAGCCTTTTCTAATAAAGACTTATCAGAAATTAATTTGATATTATAAAAAAAAGACCATGTATTATTGAATTTAGATAATTGTCCAAACCGAGTCACCAGTGCATTTTCAATAGTATCTATCATAGGGTAAAAGACGTTAATTTTAAATAGTTCTTCGGGATTTGTTGGTGTTTCATCTGCAGTTTCATACTCAAATAATCGCTTTTTCTCCGGAGTCGGACTGTTTAAATGTAGGATCTATCCCAGCCTCAGATGCTATTTCCTTAGCTGTTATTTGCAGTCGAATACGTCCGGTACTGCTTCACAAATTCCGAACAGTTTTTCAACAATTGCGATGCGTTTGATAAATCCATAGTTTCAGACTGCATTGCTTTACTGACAATGTTTACTTGAAATGAATATCGTACCAAGCCACCATTGTAACTATGAATTCAAATTGCTCCATATTCTGAATCAGTGATAAAGCCTCTGATGCAGCAACTGAGTCATTCGTTTGTTCGTGAAGATCCAAAAGGCATCACGAACTGAAGAGTAGTTATATCGAACAGAAGCAAGGCTAGAAACTCTACTTTCCCAGCGAGTTTCGCAAACTTTTTCAGTGATAGTCCTTCTATGTGTTTGGATATGACATCCCACCTCTTTGTTGACCCAGAAAATATTACAAACAGTCTTTGAAGAAATCCAAATAAAGAAACAGATTTAACGGATGATTTAGCCGCATCTGCTATCACTAAATTCAAGCTGTGACAGCCACAAGGGTTAAAAAATGCTCGAGGATATTGGTTCAGAATTCTGGTCTGGACACCTTTGTTTATGCCTACCATATTGGAACCATTGTCATATCCTTGACCTCGACAATCGTTCATATCCAAATCAACTTCCTTCACAATTTCATCAAGAAAAAGGCCAGTGAGCCTTTTTCTTGACTTCTTCTCCATTCGTGTCAACAAAACGCGGGCACCGCCAAGTCAAAGAGAACATACAAACGTGCCGCTCGACCGATACCGACAAAGGTTGCCGCTTTTTTTGCGAATTTTATCGTATTTTTTCTTTTGGCTTCTGTCAGAAATATTAAAATAAATTAGGTCAACACATCATATAAAATAAAAGCTTCTATTTTTAGTTTATCTGTGCTGTTTTCCTCGTAAACAAATAAGGGAGCGTGTATATTTATACTTTTTGTGTGAATTTTATTGAATTTAGTTAAGTCACTGCAGTGATTCAAATCACTGTTTAAAATCACGGTGATTTAGAAATCACTGTCGCCGTTTCACCGGTTACTGAAAAATCACCGTATTTCCGAACACTAATGATTATGAAGAAAAGAAATTTCACCCCGCTCACCGCACGGCGCTCGTTGCGTCGCCAGGCAATTTGCGCGCACACGATTTACATTCGATCAGTGGTCGAGCGTTTTCGGCGCCCCACACATTACGGCGCCTAGTGCGGTCGCACCGCTCGCACCGCCCTAGGGCCGCCGCTGGTTGTGGTTAGTTGTAGTTAGTTGTAAATGTAAGAGATCTGACGTATTGTGCAAATATAAATATCATAATACCTCACCATGTCTAAATAAAGACTATTTTTTTTATTTTAACTATGACAATATAACAACAATGAACATTAAAATAAAAAAAATCGTTTTATTGCATCTAATTTAACAAACTGAGACTTTCTAATACCTAATTAAAGTTTGACTGGTCAAACTCCGATTTCATTAAATTGAGTGTTGACGTTTGCCTGACCAAATTAGTTTCTCCTAGGTTTGACGAAAATTCTTTAGTCAGATGACGAAAATCTTCATTTGTTTGGGCTTTGACTAAGACTGTTTGAGCTTCACTAAGACTTCAAGTCAGACATGAGGATTGACTAGTCAAACCTAGCAACGCCGGAGCTTCGAGGATTGACTATAACATATCTACAAAATATTTACTTATTGTCTGCTTTGGAAACGGATTTTAAGATTTTTGTTTTCTACTGGAAACATTGTCAGTACTGGTATGAAATTTAAATTTGACGAAGAGATTGCGTACTGATTTTATATATGTCAAGGTGAAAAGTAAAGTCAGTTGAAAACTAGTATTATTTTACAATCATTTTTGGTTAAATTGACAAAATGGAGGAAGATGGTGGAAATCTGATATCTAGTGAAATTTTGCAAAAATCTTTTGAAGCTACAGAGCAGCCAGTACCAAAAAAATGGGTACAGCGGTATGAAAAAGAATTTTTGTTATAGTATTTTTTTATTGGACTCAATACTGTAAAAGTTTAGTGTCCAGACTAAAAGCAAGTATCTAAAAGAGCGTTTTACGGTACAGTATAAAATAAATATGGGTTATTTTAATATATACATGTAATATGATTTTAAAAATAAACGGCCGAGTGATGATCGCGTTGTTAAATTTAGCAATGGTCTTAGCAATTGTTAAAAGTTGACAATGGTTTAGAATGTTTAACAAAAAGTCAGATTTTGACAGGTTGCCTACTAAAATCATTGAATAACACTGAAAATGACGTTTTATTAAACATTCTATACCGTTGTTAACTTTTAACAATTGCTAAGTCCATTCCTAAATTTAACAACGCGATCATCACTCGGCAGTTACCTGATAACTTTCTTAATTTTAAATTTTAACCAAAAACGGTACTTATATATTAAAAAAAAAAAATAAAAATTAACAAGCTTACAATATTTAGCACAACGAATACAACACATACCGGGTATTCCTCAAAAGTGAAGAACTTTAGTAACCTTAGTAACTTTTGTTTACAATATCAATATTTTTGGGGGCTAGGTTAAAGATATAAAACTTAATTAATCTTTATTTATTCTTTTTTCAACCACCGGTCTAACCGAAAATAACATAAACAGTTAATATCGATAGCATAGTGGTCAGTGACCCTGCCTAGCACGCGGGAGACTCTGGAGCCGAAGAGACATATATGTCAATGGCTTGCGTCAAAATACTGCTTCTCATGGGATCAGTGAAGTTAAGTGATGTCGGGCATAGTGCGTAATTGAATGGATGACGGCCAGTGAACATCGTGTGCTGTTGAGTGTGGTTCGGAACCCACGTTTAGCTATAGGTACTGTCTGGATCACATTACCTCAGACGCCAATGAAGGTAGTTTAGAGGTTTATTTAAAACGTCCGTGGTGGACAGCGTTGACGGAACAGGGAGATAAAATGGGTGAAACATCTAAAAACCCGGCACCTACGTACCTAGTACTTAGAATCCATATAAGCCTTCGTGAACTGTCATAAAGGTTTAAATTAAAAATGAATTTATTCACTTCTAGCTTAGAAAATTGTTGTTTTCAAAATATTATCGAGAGTAGAAAAAGTAAAAACTTGTTGGATGTTCCATTTAGAAATCAAGTGCAAGTTGTGGTTAGTTGTTACTAATTTTCCAAAATAAAAAAAAATGGAGTATACCAAATTTAAATTATTAAGAATTTAGAACAAACATTAATGTTTTTTATAAAAGTTACTCTTTTGTTGATTTAATTATGGTTTGAAGACCAGGATCCCGAATTTATTTGAATTAAATAAAAGGGATTTTATTAAAACAAATATTTTTTAGGTATGAGCCAAACAAATGCCACTTTTCTTTCGGGGTGACGATTTATTAAAAGCTAGTTTAAATTTTATTCTATTAAAAAAGAATTGAAAAAGTTTTTAATTTTTTCAAGACTTTTTATGTTGTTTTTTTTTAAAAGGAAAAAAATTCTCTTTAAAATTTTTAAATAATTTATTTCTAGGCTACGGATATAAGAGAGGACCAGTATGATGTTTGTAGTCTATTTAGATGATATATAAAGGCTAAGTAAAATGTAATTTTTTTTTGACAGTCAACATAATTAAATTATTTTTTGCACACTTAGGTAACATTGCTACTTTACTGGTTAGATTATGACTTCTGTAAGTGGTGTTTATAAATTACTAAACGGTAAGTAAATATTTACCGACTCCTGATCGGTAAGTAAAGTAAAGTTGGCAAATCTATGACAAATTTGATACCAATGATAAATAATAAATTTCTTGTCATAGAAACTCAATATACCAGACAGGTATTTAATTAAGGTGTCTGGTATACCTAACAATATATTTTTATTTATTTTTTTATATAACTGATTAACTCAATATCTTGAGCGTGCAAAAAATAGCATAATCATCACGGTCGGTATATTTTACCTGCCTTTGGTTGTTTTGGAGATCTTGACTGCGTCTCGATCTCCAGCCACATCTTCAATCAGTAAGAAATGCTTCTGATCTTAATACTTAATATGCTATAAATTATGTTATGCAGTATATGACCGTTAATAACAAAGGGGCGTTTTACGTGGCGGCAAAAATGATTTTTTTTAGACATAATTTATTATCTAAGATATCCCTAATCGTTGTTTTGCTGCAACTTAGCAGCAACGTATTTACACATTCGTGTCTTAAAGATCCAATAAGACGATAAGATTTAAGTTAACACGAAAATTTATCATAATAATGGAAATTTTTGTCAGCACGTGCGTTGGTAGATTGGAAACTGGTGCACGCAACGAAACAAGAAAATAGATTTTATAATACAAAGTTCATATTATGTAACCTCAAATTATACATCCCTGTCCGAAAAATAAGTGGAAGGTCGTGTCGGAAATAAATAAGGTTCGTAGGTATAAAAATAAATGGTATTTACTTATTTATTTGCAGTCCTTATACCTGGAGATGAAATCTTAGGAGTCATTGCAGTTGTATTCAAAAAGTCCTTAAAATAAATATCATATATAACAGTTAATGAGATGGTGAAAGGTCACGTTAAATGATTCGGTCCTTCATGACATTTTAAAAGTTGACAGTTAACCCTAGGATAAGAAAGAAAAAAGGATAAATGATTGAAGTTTTCGTTAAAGTAATAGTCTGGGAAAATTGGCATGCAACGCCCGTTGGAGCAAAAGTGGAAAATTACCGGAAAATCTTGTGCAGTTTTTTATTAACTTGTGGTAATCTTAAGGTATGTACACACCGAAAAAACAAACAAAAACAAACATCAGCGAACAAACGTTTTTCTTTGGAGTAGACAGTAAAAACGCGAACAAACGTTTGTTTGTTCTTGTTCATACATGTTCGAGTAGACGTCATTACATCAAAAGGTATGTACACACCGAAAAAACAAACAAGAACAAACATCAGCGAACAAACGTTTTTCTTCAGGTATGTACACACCGAAAAAACAAACAAGAACAAACATTCGTTCTTGTTTACCTTGTTTGTATGTGTTCTTTGTTTATTGTTCGCGTTATTATGAATAATAAAGAAAAACGTTTGTTCGCTGATGTTTGTTCTTGTATGTTTTTTCGGTGTGTACATACCGTTCAGTGTAGACAGTTAAAACGGCGAACAAACGTTTGTTTGTTTTTGTTCGTAAATGTTCCAGTGGACGTCGGTACATCAAAGAGAATTTTTGTTTTTATGGTCATCCATAACTATAGACAGAAAAAGCGAACAATAAACAAAAAACACATACAAAGAAAGTAAACAAGAACAATTGTTTGTTCTTGTTTGTTTTTTCGGTGTGTACATACCTAAAGAAAAATAAAGTTTGTTCCTCGTCGTCCATAACTTTTCCAACTGGTCAAATGAGAGTAAACAAATATTTGATTGCGCTTTGTAAACAAAATAACGCGAACAATAAACAAAGCACACATACAAACAAGGTAAACAAGAACGAATCTTTGTTTTTGTAGGCGCTATACAAAATAGAATGTTGGACAAAATTATTTTTGTTTTCATGTTTTCAATGTTAAGTATTCAAATAACCTGGAACCGTTTGTTATTTTGTCTTACATGCCAATTTGTGTTTTATTAGGAAATAATTTTATATGCTTGTTTTTTATTGTAGACTTTAGCCTTGGCCAATGCCCACATAAGCCATATATACTTTAACGTTTTTTTTATGCTGTGCAGTAGCTATATGCATGCCATTTTTTTTTAAATAACATTCTTCGGTTAATAACAAAATGGCATGCAAAACAAAATTACTTATTTGCTTATTATATTTGATTGAAATTGATATTTTCTTATGAAATACAAAATGGCATGCCAAGCAAAATTGCAAATATTTTACGGTCTTTTAAATACTAGTCATTAAACACAGAAATTATTTTATTCTACATGTTTTCCTATTTTGTGCTTCACAAAAGTGCATACCATTTTATTATTAACTAAAAATAATACTTTTTAATGAATAATTACTACTCTTCAAGTAACATGCATTTTGAAATCTCTAAAGGTAGCTAAAAATTTGCACAAGATTTTTTCATAATTTTCCATCTTTGCTGCAACGAGCATTGTATGCTAATTTTACCAGACTATCATTTTTAATAAAACTTAAATTTTTTCATTACCTTGCAATTTGGATTTATTTAAATTTATCGTTTATTTTTTTATTTTGACATTTGGTGCAATTGTTGGATACATGCCATTCATGACTAGACCTTAAATCAGTTCATTATACCTTACTTTAAAAGACATGCGATAGAGTATCACAAAAAATACTTCTTTTTTGCACAAATGGTAGTGTGATTTTCATTACGACGTATCTGCGAGCGGCGGTTAAATGTCCTATTTTCTTATTTACCTTACTTAAATATTAACCCTTAAAATAACAAAAAGAAAAAAGTGAATCTGGAATCTTCTAGTTCAAGATAAGTCATCTACACAAATATTTAAATTTTGTTTAATTTCAATTTCCGTTCCCATTAGGTTAGTCCAAAGGTATACAAGACCTTGAATATAATTTATAATCTATTATTTTATATTACTTGTACTGGCGCCCTTTTAACATCCAAATTTACAGATTTTAGATAATATCTCTTAACTAAAAGATTTGCGTGTGTAGCATTCACAGAAAGTGTTTTAATAACCCTCTGTATCTCGGAAGTCGGGTTGAGTTGATGGTTACTTAAACTTTAACATCTAATAAGTTTATTGAGGGTAACAGAAAGTTCTACGTTTACAATATTATAAATAAAAGTGGAAATAAAAACTACCACACATAGAAAATGTAAGTTTTTAGCTTTTGGTAAGAAAGATAAATCAATGCAACTTGACAGTGCTTATATAAAATTTATAGGAATTTTTAACTGAAACATAAGGCAAAATAAGCAAATTTTCAATTAAATAATCATTTTAATATTTCTTTTATTTTAGGACTGCCTCGAAGGTTTAAAGTCTAAGTACTGTCTTATTTTATCATAATGGCTTGGGTTGTGTTGGAGAGGAAGAAAATACTTTTGCAGACATCAAGTTCTACAATTTAGATACTAAAAGAATAAAAGAACGAGAAAAGTGGGTCCTGGAATTCTCCAGATGGCTTCGAAAAGAATGCATAGAAGTGGCACGTTGTGTTGCCAAATTGAAAGCTACTACGAAAGTAAAGTCATTTTATGGGCCATTAGCTCGTCAATAAGCAAGAGAATGGAGCTTTCTTGTAGGATAAGCGCGGTCATTAATAAGATCAACGACTTTTTTTGAATAGAATTAAAAATACCAAGGGTTGTGGGATACGCATACAATTTTGTGTTTGAAATGGCACTAAGGAGACACAATGAGCCCAATTCGTCGACGAATTCAAGTTTTTTTTGTGGATTGTTTCATTTTTTATTGGTAAAATTGAATTTTGTTTTTTAGATTCACAGGAAATTACATGGCTCTTAATAGTGTTTTAAGTTATGAAACATTCTTTTGTGTTATTTATATGCACCCACGCACCACCACTGTTATAGTCCTAAATAAATATACATTTCTGTAATTATGCAACTATAAGTTGTCCCTGCAGAAATTATATACAAATTGTATTTCTAAAAAAAAACTGTAATAAACATGTGTTTTCCATTTTAATTTAATAAACAATAGCTGTTATGAGGTCAAACTGTTTAATTCGTTTAGTTTTTGTTACAAGTAATAGGCTGTCGAAAAGTGATTTATTTATTAGTTTAGTCATAGGACCCAATGAAAGATATAAATAATTCGTTTTAAATTAATAAGATTAAGTATTTATACTTTACTTGGTTTAGTCATAAAGTCGAAATGGTTTTTTGCTGCATGTTTAACTTTACTTATTACAGTCAGGGGCGTAACAACAAAAATATTTTACTATTTTTGTTCAAAATTTGTCTGGGAAAAAGTTGGTGATATTCGTACCGAACTTGCAAGATATTGTCATTGTTTGCACAAAAAATACGTAATATTTATAACTCGATAAAGCCAGTTATATTTTTTTTTATATAAAATAATTAAATATATAATGTTATAAATACAAAATAACAATTTTCTAGAATTAACTTAATAACTTAATCCATATTTAAAAATTAAAAACTTCATCAAGTCCTAGGTTTTTCTGGATTATACCTACTACCGATGCTGCATTACCCCGTTGCACAGCTTAACCAAATCTTTGGATAATGAAACTTCGAGATTTTTTGCATAGGATTTTTTTGCACATTTCATTTATAAAACTCTTGGCCTCATCACCCAAAGGTACTCGGGTAAATTTTGCGGTGATAGCTATTGATGTCGGTAAGCAAAGTAAGCAAAAGTCGGTAACCCCTGCCCCAGTGAAACGAGGTACGAAACCATGTGCGACGTTGCCAATGTCTGTCGCTTGTACCTTATTCGGAATACGAAGTAGCGAAAGCGGGCGGCTAAACGGTTGTTATTTTCTAGTCGCGTTTCATCACGCCAATAGTAAAGGCCTGCCGGCAACACTGTTTAACTTTCGTTCAAGGATTGAAATGCATAGCGAGAAAATCTCTCGATGGACATCGGCTCGCGTTAGCCAAAGTCCATTAGGGGTATCAAAAATATAGCATTGAATGGTTTATTTTATCCGTAGTAGTATTATTTTTGCTTTTACACAGATGAATTTTCAGCTGAAATCAGAGCTCTTTTGAAAATGTCATTTATCTGACTGTGTCTAGAAGAACGCCTCCGCTTTTTTTGCAGCTTAACCCATATAGGCCATAAATATCAGCATTTTCGTCGCAAACGCAGGTGTGCTGTCCACACACAGCACACCAAGTCTGACAGCGATGGAAATATGGAATGTTTTGTTATTTAACAAATTTCCCAAGGACGAAGATGAAAGTGCGTTAATCCAAGCATTACTTTCAGGAGCCTGAAGAGCAATTAGACGCGCCTTATCTACACTTGTTTGGCATATGTTTGTAATATATTTGTGACGAGCTTGGCAAATTAAAAGTCAAAATTTTTCTGTTTTTTTGGTAATTCTTGTGGTTGATTTTAAAGATTGCAAACAATTGCTGAAATCATTATCTACTGTCGCAAGAAAATAAGAAGGTAAAATTTTGAAAAGAAAATCTGATACGTCATTGATTGAACCAAAAAAGGCAGAAATAGATAGGGTAAATGTATTTTACTGAAAGAGTACTTTGTAAACAAGAATTTAATTTAACCAAACTCTGTAATACATTATCAAATTTACAAGGTAAATCTAAAGATTTCCAACAAGGTAAACATCTTAACAAATAAGACATTCGAGGTATAGCAAAGGAATATTTCAGTAAATAATAGAAAATATGTGAGTCTATACATTTAAATTTGATGCTAAGAGATTTTAAAAATTCTGTTTTTTTTTTAAATTGAGTATTCAATTTTATTTAACGAAAAAGCACTTCCTAATAAATTAAAATTTGAAATGGGAATTACTGACAGATTAGGAACAACACTTAAAAATTTTGATAGTATCTAATATACTGATCTTTAGATAAAACAGTTAAATTAAACTTATCAAAATTTAAATTTAAACCCCAATCTTTACTTTCTCTGATTATATTATAAAAATTATCTTAAACCGATTTTGGGTTTCCAGCAAGTGTACCGTCATCTAGATACCAAATATTAATTTCCGTATCTAATGGTGAAATATGTGGATGAATTGCTAAACTAAAAAACTGGTACAAAAGGATCTTTTTGTTAGACACCTCTTTGAGAAAGAATATGTTGATCACCGTAAGAAAGTAAACTTGGTTTATCATAACATTGAGCTATTAATGGTAAAAATTCCGGGAGATATTCGTTGACTCGTGATAAAATAATTTTTCTATTCACCATATTAAAAGCGTTTTGATTATCTATTTTAAAATAACTTTATCTTATTTGTAAGAATAAAGAAGAAAATGACGTACTGCATGTATTGGTGCTTCTGCTCTGCATTTTGTTCCGAAGCCAAGTTGATATGGGCGAAAAAGGTTTCCTTGCTTTTCATGAATACGAAAGCATATTACCTTCGAAGCTAAGCGTCGGAAACATATTCCTACTGCTATTGGTCAAATACCTCCATCTTTTTTATTAAAAGCACATAGATTTGCTCCATAAAAAAAAATACAGATATCTTTTGGAACAGAACCTTAAAATAAATGAGTTATAAAAGACTTAATTAACGACAGTAATTTAAGGGAATGGTTACCATGCTCGTCACTTACCAAGTCCTTTAGATGTCTTAATTAATCTGTACCACTTGATGACCCAGGACGAAATGAAGAAATAGCACTTTTAATTTCATTTTTAGATAAATCAAAATTAAAATTGAAATCAATATTTTTAAACGAATAATCGACATCATCAACTTGTTCGGATACTGGACGTTTCTTTTTCAGTTTTTCAAAGATTTCTTCATTTCTAGGTGCGATAGTATAATATAAACTATCTGTCTTCGTTGAGGGCTTCTTAGATGTTACTGATTTTTTTATGTATAATTCTAGAAGATCATTTGTTTGTAAAAACTTATTTTTTAACCAAGATGTTAAATTCTTTTTTATTAATGTTGTTAAAGAGGATTTTCTTTTATGCTTTTAGTTGATAGGTATTGCTAAAACAGCGTATGGGAAAAATAAGAAAATCCAGAAATAAAATTCATTTTTTGATACAATTTTATGTTTTTGATCTTCAGTATATTCCATATTCAAAGTATGTTTGATTCAAATAAAGCGACATCAAAATGTCAATACGTACCAGGTGCTGTCAAAACGTATAAATACATCAAATCGTTTGTTTTCCAGGGCAAGGCAAATTTTTAATATTAATTAAACTTTTAATTAAAAACTTAAATGTCATCAAAAGTTCTGAACGAAATGCCAAATTATATATTTTTGCAAAAAAGGATAAATGGACCTTTTATTCTAAATATAAATATACAGGTTTCTATATTATAAAAATGTTAACTCATTCATGTCAATTCATTTTTTCTAACTTTTCGATGTTTATTTGCTTCTTCTGTTTTGCTTAAAGGTAATAGATAAAGAACTATGAAACTTTTATACAAAAAGTTTTTTTTATCCTTGTAAGTGGGTGTCAAAATATAAATGAAAGACCTGTACGTATAGGTTGGATTTTAAGGTTATAATTTTTTTGTGTTTTATGGTTGTTGTTTTCTGTTTCGAGCCTTTCTTTCAAATAATTTGCAAAATTCGGAAGGTTAAAGCCGAAAAAGACCATTTATTAACGTCAAAATTTTATCAGATCAAAACAGAATTACGATTAAATTTTATTTGATAATTTTTATATGACATAAACGATTGTGGATTGAAATTTGTGTTAAAGCAAATACAACCTACATCTAATGGACCTTAGGGACATATACATAGTCATTGTTTCTGCGCCTGTGACCACCATATTTGAAATTACTGTGTGAATAAATTAATTTTATGATTAAGGGCACACTGGTTACGCCAATGACTGTGACCACCATTGTACACGTAAGTAATATACAATAAACCACAAATGGCTTTTCTATAGTGCCTTACTTGAACTGCAGTAATAAATTATAGTGGGTGTCGAATTACACGAAATTCTCAGGTGTGTTATTGTGCGATATTATTTAAGCAGTACGTTATAATATGTTCAAGTTATATTTTTTTAAATTTTAATTTTGCAATAAATTGCTTTTTACTAAAAATGTGTCGTAATAATTTGTTTGTTAATAGATTTATCGTGTTTTCTCATTTTTTCCGCCACCTAGTGTTTCATTAGGTATTTCCACATAATTACTAACTGTAATTTATCTTTATTATTTAATATCCGTTAATTTCATTGTAGTTCAATGTTTAATATATTGATTCACGTCATGTTGTAAGTTTTTTTCAGTAATAGATTTTTAATATGATGATTTTTAATGAAAACGGTTATTTATTTTAAAAAAAGCCACAAATTGTCTAATAAAAATGTATCTTACAACAATTTAAACAACCAAGGCAACCAGATATCCATATGTATATATCCATGTAGTTCCAAAAGACACCTAACCTTCAGGTAAAAATCAGAAAAAAAATTGAGAAAATATATCTTTTACGTTCTCATTTATAGGCGTAAAATTGCACTTTTACGCCCTAGGGCGAAAAAGTAACAAAAACG
Source organism: Listronotus oregonensis (assembly GCA_019359885.1). NCBI lineage: Eukaryota > Metazoa > Arthropoda > Insecta > Coleoptera > Curculionidae > Listronotus > Listronotus oregonensis. The sequence goes on along the minus strand of JAHBCN010004760.1, from coordinate 32,740 downwards.
CCAGGATTTATAAATTTAAAAACAACAGTAAAATTAAATAATGCCCTAATTTATGGCAAAACAATTTATTTATTTAACTTTATGTTAAAAGTACACTGATACACAATACGTTTCATCTGATGCAAAGAATTTTTGAATCTCCTCTCTTCTAAAAAAATTTAAATTTTTGGAAATGTATCCATCTAATAATGGCTTTAAAAATGCAAATATTTTTGGGAACTTAGTTATATCAATGGATTATTTTTGATTTTAGCATGAAGTAGAGGGACCATAGTGTTGAGGGCTTCATGTTTTGATTTTTTTTCTTCGACAAGTATACCAGCAACGCACTTTCTGTCCTTTTCCTAAATTAGTCTTGACTTTTCCGGTAACAACTGTAGGCAGACCTTGTCTTCAGCGTCTTCTTTTTCTGGGTTATTTCTGCTTATAATTTAAATTTAAAAACCACTTTTTTGACAATTTTGTTGACACCACCTGTTATTATTTTTTTGGTAACTTAAAGTTGTTTAATTAATTTGATTTAAGCTTAAGAGTAACATCAACAAAAGAATCTTAGATACCAGTTTTAACAAAAAGAAGGACAAAATAACTACAGAAAATGTCATTAATTTCAGTCGTACAAGAAATATTGTTTGCACCTCTGGCTTAAAGCATTTTACGCCCTCAGCAGCGGGCGTAAAAGTGCTATTTTACGCCCTTAATACAAAAATAACTAATAAGAATATTTCTGTGCAAAGTTTTTTTTCTCTATTATAAAAAATCCAATTCGGACAATAAGCTATAGATGAACCTGGAATACTAGTAACTAGCGACCAATGTATTAGCTTGTTCTTTATTGTTGAGAATAACGCGTTGTTGATTTACTATCATAGATATTGATTGTTCCCAAGCACCTCGTGTTAAGACATAAATCCTTGTTTTTCAGCTTTTCAATAACAATCCGGTAACAATGGAACGTACCTATGGTAACCGTTGAAATTAACAATATGGCGTTCTAAAAACAACTAAACTTTGCGAAAAGTTTTATTGTCTATAATAAAAAAGATAAAAAGATCGTAAAGTCTAGAAATAACTAAAAAACTTTTCCTAGAACAGGATACAACAAAAAAGTAAAATGGGCGGCTCCAGAGCTTCTAGGTTCCTTTGCAAGGGTCGTCGAATGAGGAAAATCTAAGGTAGTTTATTTAATAAAACTATTAAACCAAATTAATTTATCATAATTCTCTACAATTTTATATAGTAAAAACCAAGGTAAAAACGTATTTGTAAAATCCGTAAGAATATAGTAGTTTTATTATTTTTGCATTATTATTGGTAATATGGGCAATATTGGTAACAATCACCATATTAAGATTGGTTTTAGTCAAATATTTACACAGTAATTAAAAGTTTAGATTCCTAGAGGAAGATAAAAGATCTTGCAAGGAGCAAAGTCAAGAGACTCTAGGGATTTAGAAACGAACAAAGTTGGAAGTTTGGGTGTAAAAATGAGCTGTTTAAAAACAAAAAAACTTTGCGAAGTTTATTGTCTAAATTGGGAACTAAAGCTGGAAAGAAATTACTTATTTTCTAGAAGTCTCTCGAAATAACTAAAAGCTTCGTAAAAATACAAATAAAAGAACGACAGATCTTCTACAGCTCATTGAAACTCAAGAAATCTGGAAGAAAACAATGTATATTTACTGATTGTTGTCAATTGGATAGAAAACTGAAATTAAGAATAAAGGTAATATGGAAGACAGTAGCAGGAAAGCGGATCATGCCAGACCTGGTTAACAAATCAACCTTAGATACTTTATAGGATTTAATGCAATTATGTTAAAGAAATTTAAAAAGATCTGTCAGCGATTTATTTTACAAAATTTCTTAAAAAGTTAACCAAATTAAACAAAATTTATGCCGTAAGTTAGACACATTTGTTAAAAGAGTACTGCTATTTTTCGTATGTGGGCTTCAATCATGCATTAAACCACAATTTTTTGTTGGCCCAAATGCAGTATTAAGTGTGGATTGCTAGATAATATCAAGCTCCAAGAATTTATACAAACCGATAGCGAAAAGAGAAATGGTTCAGTTTTTTTAAGAGTATTTAGGAATATGCTTTTCATGCGTTTCTTTGGTTAAGCTAAAAAAAAATATTTCATTTTATGCCCACTGTGTAATGTAATAAACTAACTTGTTTAGTTTAAATTAACGTTTATTTTATTTTTTTTAGTAAATGTAAATAAGAGCATGTTTTAACAAATGTTTTTTACTACTATTTAAAAAAATAATTATCGCGTTTTAATTGATATCCATATAATGGGGGTACATACAAAAAAACATAGTTCACCATCTTTGGGAGCCCGCCATATAAAAGACGATTTAAAGAGACGTCATTTCAATTTCGGTTTCTTCCCAGTAAGCCCTTTATTTGATACCTATATCAGGAAAGTGCATAAAAAGTAATAAGTCCGCCATTTAGAATGTAGAATGCTAACCATCCATTGTCATTTAAACATGTATACAAGATTTCAGCTCAATTGGTTAAGAAAAACTGCTTTAAAATTTAATTGCAAGATTTGGCCCATACAAACATTGCAAATTAAATAAACGCTTGTAATGAATGGTTCAACAAACCATAAAACCATTTTGTATACATTAGTATCTAGCGATATATTTTTAAATATTTAAAACTCTATCTCTATTATTACCTCGCCAAAAAAGGAATAAAACGTAAAAATACGCTTGTGAAGAATTTAAAATAAATTCCGATATAAAAATAGCAAAATAAAGTGATCAGAAATATTTTTCCCATGAACATATCGCAAACATGAGCCTGACAAGGTTTTGCTCGTATGAAATGATAAAACGGTCTATAATATCGAAGTTTCATGAAATATTTATGAAACTACAAGTTGACTGACAGTTAATTCATCCCGTACTTGGATAATATGGGAATACCAGCCCAAATCAGTAGCGTAACAATGGGTATGGAAATAACAGAAATAAAAAGTTTCTGGAAAATACGTATACAAAGTTTTTACCTCACTCTTGATATAAAAATGGGTCAATTTAACTTAGTTATTATTAGTTTTTTTTTAAGTTTACTAGCCTCTATCTGCAGAATGAGACCATTTTAGTCCTGGTCCCGGGGTGTAGTGACTGAGTGTGCTTGGTCCCAATGAACAGGCATATTACCTGAAACAGAAAAAAAAATTTAAAACACTTATCTACGTTTTGATGATAAGTTGTCACCGTTATCAAGATTAACCGAAATAAAAAATTAAATGGAAATTAAAGTTAAATTTGTAAGCATTTTGATACAAAATTTAGGGCATTCTAGGAACTTTTTATTATTTATGACATGACGTTTTGTTATAACGTAAAAGTTTTTACAATATTCGAAATTGTGTTCCAAAGATCTTACAAATTAAAATTTCTATTTTATTTTTCATTAAAGTAAATCTTAATAACGGTGGTAGAGTTACCACCGAAACGTAGATAAATGCTTTTAATTTTTTGGGTTTTTTTGAGGTGTTTTTTCTTTTTCTGTTTCAGACGATCTGAACCGAAGTGATCCCATTCTCTAGAGTCATTTTAGGGAGAAAACTTAACAAGAACTAAATAAAACATAAATTCGCCACAAAACTATAGAACATAATTTTAACTAAGTAATGTTAATAATTGTTCTTGAGAGAGAGTCTTTTTTAAAATTTGGCATTTCCAAATTTTTAAAAAAATAATAAATATTTTTTTTAATGTGATCAGACACAATCAAATGACGCTTTTTATTGGTATAGTAATAGGTCTCGAAACGAAAAACTATGTAAAAGTGACAATATCAGAAAATGTATTGTAATCTTTTTTAATTACTAAATATTTTTTGTTAGATAGTAGGTTTTTTCAGAACAAAAATTGTTAATTTTGCTATTACCCATAATTGCATTAATAAGTAAAAATTGCAGTGAATTTAATTAATACAAAGAAAACATTACTTGAGTAAATGTAGACATAAAATAACCGCCATTGTACATAATACACCTATTAAAACTCTACTGAATAGGCAAGCAAACGTTACATTTTTTACTCTATTGTGATTCTCGAAGAAGTAAATAACAATCTGTACTCACATGTTTTTTAATTCCATTACCAATTCTTGCGAAAATTTGTCAGCCCCCAATATACGCTACTGGTAGCGTCAATGTCAGTTAATTTAAATAATACTTGGTTGTCTTTACTTGATGAAACCATCATCACCATTCCTATTTTTAAATTTTTAAAATCTGGTAATCTCTAGTTAATCTGTCAGTTGTGACATTAACCCGTAAAATTTAAAAAGTTTAAATTTTAGTTTGGTGACCGACTTGCAGAAACGTTTAAAAGTTTTTTGATTCTAATTTTTAGGTTTTTTTTTCTGGAGGATCTGCCACTTTAAAAGGATAAACTAACTTTGCGCACTCTGTGCTTGCATAGAGTCAATTGACTTTGTCTATACTTTAGGTCCTGGACCAAAGCGGTTTCTTCTTGCATGTTGGGCAAGTACCCCAAAGAATATTTGGGCCTAACAATATATATAGATTATACCTATCTTGGTGGTAATTAAGCAATATTGGTTATTTTTAAAGAAATTTTATTTTTACCATTACAATATTAACACATAAATTATTTATTTTACAAATCCAAATTTAAAAATAGGCGATCGTAAAAAAAATTCTTCTTCGTATCAATAAACCGGCGGCACTTTATTCTGGTATTCTGAGATATCCTTAATTAATGACTTAACAACTTAGACAAGTAATAATTTGAGTTTAAGTTTAACAAAAAAAAAACACACAGTATTAACCACCAATCATCTTTTAAAGCCGTTACATCGTATACATGATTTCAGGTGCCTGTTAAGTAATTTTGCAATATAAATCGTTTCCAGTTTTGCTTTAAACTAACTCATAACCAAAATTTCCCAAATACCGTAAAAATTCATTAATTTTATTGACTAAAAACACATGTGTCCTGTCCGTAAATTCCAGAAAAAAATGTTTTAAAAACTCAAGTGCTAGTTAGTACAAATAGATAATAGGTTTCTTCTAGGGATGCGCGATGTTCATCGATGGTCTAAAAACATCGATGGTTGGTTGATCGATGATCGATGTTTTGCCATCGATATCGGGTATCGAAAACATTGATGATAACATCGATGTTGCCTTCTAACATTGATATTTTTTGCAAAGGTAAAAAAATAACAATGTTTCAAAAACAAATAATTTTAAGGATATACTAAAAATTTTTATGATGTGTCTTTCTAGGTTATCTAAAGTTTGGTAAAGACATAAAGGTTTTGCCCATTTGTTTATAAATAAATAATAATTAAATGTTATATAAGATTCAAGAAGTCTTTTTAAAAAAGTACAGAAATTTTAAACATACGTTTAAAACTGCTTTAAGCGAACTGAATCTCGCACTTTATTTATACATACTACCTGCAATTTTGTATAAAATCTAAGACCCATATTATTAGAATTAATATTATTAGTCAAAATTAATATAATCAATATTATTGAATTATATTATGTAATTAATTAATATAATACAATATTGTTATTTATTATCAACAATAAGTAGCCACCCCTGATAATGAATCTTTCTTAATTCCGAGCCGCACTCCGCTAAAAGATCGATAATGTCGCGGCTCTTTTGGCGGCGCCTTTGGAGTTGGCGGTACGCTATGGATGCTAATAATGCTACTAGAGGACGAACGAATCATCTTATGGTACCATCGATGTTAGAAAAACATCGATGTTTTATGTTCGATATATCGTTACCATCGATGTTCAGGTTTCGATGTTGCCATCGATGTTTAACATCGATGTTTGGCTTCGATGTCGCATCCCAAGTTTCTTCTATGAATTTATTAAAACAATCATTATACAGGGTGATTCTTAATCCATTCTTAATAATTTTGAAATGCTTGTTTTTTTTTTAAATTTATTCACCTACCCATGAAAATGATGACGATAATATAAGCAAAATAAGGTTTTTTTTTTTAAATAGGTATGTTTTTTAATAAAAATAGAACACAGAAAAAAAGAAAATTATTCCAAAAATAATACTTTAAATCTATCGACAATACAGTGGTTTTGAACAACATAATTCCGCCCCTGATCCTTCCGTTAATCTCCTTTTTTAACAGTTGTCCTTCTGCCTTCCCAAGTCAGTTAGTTTGGGCTTATCCTTTCTTTTTTATCTCACACAACTGGAACAGGTCCCTTGGGTTTCTTGGTGAATCCCAGATCATTGCTCTTGACATATCCAAAGCTTTTGGTTAGGTCATGATGGGCTTTTTAACAAACTTCATTCCTACGCTTTGTTCTTGGCTTTTAAGTTTCTTTTCAATCAACATATATTAGTTATTGTAGATGGTCATTCTTCGGGCTTCTACCAAGGCCTCAGGGCTCACTACGAGCACCAACTTTGTTTCTGCTTCACATGAATGATCTTTTCCCTTCCACAATCAATCATATCCATAATTTTGCTGACGATAGTACTATTTAGTTTATTATTCAATTTTATAACCCACCCTGTAAGTCTGATTTAGAATACAAGCGCAGGTCAGTTTAGATATCTCTTTCACAAGACCATAAATTATTCTTAAATGGGGGCGCCAAAAATCTTGTCTAGTTTAATGCCTTCAAAACACAGCCATGTTCTTTATCACAAGAATAGTCTGCCAGTGCTCATCCGTTACATATGTGCAGCCAAGTTCTGCAGAACAAAGAATCATTTAATCTTGTGGGTTTTAATTTTAGTAATGATCATAACTGGTATAAACACATTACATCAATAGCCTCAATAATTTAAAAAAAGCTTGGATTTCTTTTTCGAGCCAGAAAGTATTTCTCTTCTTCTAATCTGTATACTCTGTTTGATTAGACCCTCTTTAGAATATTGTTCTATAGGTTTTGTCATGGCTTCTGCTCGGAAAGTTGGCCAGTATAATTTCTTCTTTGGCAACTTTCAACAGAGCAAAACGTAATGCCACTTTTATGCATTCTTTTACCGTCCAATCTGGCCACGAACTTCCCACTTTGTTCGTTCCTTTATCCTTAGAGTTTCCAAACTATGGAACTGCTACTCGCAGAAGTTTTTCCTTTTTCTCCATACCTTTAAATATTTAAGTTTTGTGTAAACTAAACTCCCTCTTACCACACTTCAGACGCCCATCACCCACGTTATATAAGTATTTAAGCGTCAGGCTTCGTGGACCGTCCCAAGTTAAAAAAAATATTTAAGTGCAGGATTGCTTTTGATAATCCAATTTTTTTTATCACTTTAGGTAATAAATTTGTATAAATGCATCTGTTATAAATGCAGCATTCTAGAGTTGATCAAGTCTCTTATGGTCAGTGGTTTTTTTTTATTAAACAATGGCTTATACGTAATTCCTTTATAAATCATTTAGCAATGTTAAAACTCAGCTCCCTCAAGGCCACGCATCGAGGCAAAGTTGTTCAAACCTTTTTATCTTTTTTGATCTCTCGCATTAAATAAAGTCAATATTTCAGAAAAATGTTCTTTCAATAACCCAATGGTTTTACCAGAAGTGTGACAAGTGGCACAACCATGCTGAAAGGAAATTTGTTTCAACTGGACCATAAAAAACCAGTTATCATGATTTGATATCCTTTACCATTTACTGTGTAGCAGCATGCCACTTCTCAAGAATGACACAACATTTGCCCCTACTGCCGCAAGGTTTTCTAGATTTCTTGCATCATGTTGTGGCTGTGGTCTTTTTTTATCGTGTAAAGTTAATTCATTTTCAAACTGGTTGATGATTTGACGGAATTGCAAACAGAGTAGGAAGATGATGGATTGGTTTAAACAAAAATTGATTAGTCGTGCATTCATGACGAAAAATACCTAAACAAACTAACTGCGCTATTGCATAACAACTGCGGAATCCACAAGGCTCGCGTGTTCAATTTACTACCGTATTAACCCTATACCTATAGGGGCTCTATTTAGCACCATGCAAGTCCCTATCGTTCAAAAATCTGAAGGAACATCTATGAAGTTCCAAATTTGTTTTGGATAATGTCTTGAAAAGTGTAGTGTGTCTCGTTTCAAGGCACACACAAATGATTTTTTTTTTTTTTGATAAAATATAACCATCTGGATAAAGGCAGAAGTAAATTTATATAAACATTTATAGTCTGTCTCAAAGTATACGTGTTAGCTCTTGCCTTCATTTATGGATTATACCTGCCGACTGCAATTAAACTGCGGATCGGTAGGTATTAAAGGACAAAACATTAGGGACGGACTTTAATAATATAAAGATTTATATTAAATTGTTTATTAAGGTAAGTATAATATTAAAATTACATTAAGAAATTAAATATTTGCAATGTTTTAATAAATTTATAACTGCATTATCTATACATAATTACATTTTTAATCTAAATATCTAAATCTAATTCTGTTTCACTATCAGAGTCATCATTAAAATTAATTACAATAGGATTTATGTTGTTTTGGATAGAAATGTAAGAGTCCTCAATTTTTATAATTATGCTGTAGTGAATTTTTCCAGCTCTCAACTGGTATGTTAGTAATTACATTTTTTATCAAATTTATAACACTGGGACTTAAAGCTGGTGTAACATTTTCTGCTCTGATCTTTGATTTTACTTGGTTCCACAAATGCTCTATGGGGTTAAACATACAGTGATACGGAGGAAGTCGTAAGACAGTATGCCCAGCCTGTTAAGCCAAATTATCACATACATATTCTTTTTAAATGCGTATGAAAAGATAAATACTTTTAACGGATAAGATGAACCATTTCAATCTAATTATTTTTGAACCCCTAGTTTTTGGCTAAGCGGAGCCGTTGTCCATAGAAGATTTTCGATATTTGAAAGAAATTAAACAGTGTTGCAGGCACTTTATCTATTGGGTGATGAAAGACTAGAAATTAATTTGTTTAGCCCCGCTTTGGCACTTCGTTTCCGAGTAAGGTAAAAGCGAAGAGTGACAATGTCGCACATTTGGCTGTACCTCATTCGTCTGTGCAGGGGTTAAACCGCTTAATTTTATTCGCATTTACAACATTATATCTCCGAACTATTCAAAACCCGCCATTTGTGACCATCTATTCGTAGTAGTATTATCTTTGGTATGAATTAAGGACTTCCAAAATTGCATTTTTTTTGTAACTAAATTTAAAATAAATATCATTTTCTAACAAATATTCCTAAATTTAGTCTGATAACTTGATGAACTGGTGTTTGTGAGCAGACGGTTTTACTGCTTTCATAAAATATCACCTTTGTTTGGAATATTTTTAAAGATAATTTTAAACCAGTTTTCAAAAGTTCTGCACTTGATCCTCATGATAATTCAATAGAATCCTTAAATTTTTGCAACAATAGCAACAGTTTTGGGACAAATCCGTATTTCTGAACCACGTATGTTATTAAGCTTTTCCTTTATTTGAAGGTCTTTCGCTAAGTTATGACTGAATCACCCATCCTTTGGAACATGGGTTTACAACCATGTTTTAAAGTAAATTATGGATCTGATTTCTAACCTATATCTTTTAATTTCTTGGAAGTAATTAAATCTCCCAGTTTTTTATTATAATGTGAAAAATTAAAGTGTCGTTTATTGGCCATGAAGAACTTAGTATAACCTAGTAGGGCGACTGTAACAGTTAGCCCCGAATTCTTTTTATGAACTTGAAATCGATAGGTTCGACGAACGTCGCATCGCACTGCTAATGAGCTTTTAGTGATTGACAGACATTGAAATAGATAATTTGCATTCTAAATGTTTGTGTTATCTCTTGTTTTAAAGTTATTGATTACGGTATATGATGGGTTTGTCTTTGTGTATGTTCGAAACTGAGGGTGACATCACATACATAACACTGCAATTCATGGTCTTTTGTCAGGATTAAATTTCATTGTTGTAGCTAATTCATAAACAAAATGTTCATTATTTTCGACTATTATGACCATTTTTACTTTGAATAAAAAATAATTTTTGGGGTTTTGGTCATTTCTATACTTGATGTGGATATAATATCAAGGATACTGTTGCTATTTGATCTGAAATAAAAGTATTTAGGCTGGAATTTAAAAAGCAAATTATCACGCAGAAATGTCAAAAATGACATATGGGGCGTTATTGTCTTAAGAGTAGCATATTCTATCAAAATAAGAGGAAATATACCGATTTGCCATTCAAAATTTAAAAGTACCAGTCAATTGCGGCCGAACGGGCAGTGATACAAAACAAGTGCATAGGTAAATGATGCATGTGTCGGTGTCCAAATAAGATAGGACGCCGGCTGTATCTAAGAAAATGTTTATCGCACAGCGTTGGGGAAAAATATTTTGTGTAAAAGTGGTCAAGAGAAATAGCTGGAAATTATTTTCAAATTTCTGAAATCGCCGCTAGAGGGCGTAACTGCAATCTTAAATCTAAAAAAGTAATGTTTCTGTGAATTTTGCTATATTAACCTAACAAAAAAAATACCCGATTTTTAAAGTCGAGGATAATTTGAACCTTTTTTGTTTGACAAGTTTTGCTGTATCTCTAAAAATAAAGTGGGGGGTATTTAAAGGTGTCCGTAAAAAACACTCGGTATTTTTAAAACGGCTAAGCCGATTTTAACAAGCTTAGGCTAGTTCACAAAAGCTTTTCGTGGACTATAAATTTGAAGTTTTGTTAGTTTCACATGTCGCCGTTAGAGAACTTTTTTTGATATTCCGACAGAAATGGTTAATTTTCTTAAAAAAATATATGCATTGGTATAATTTTTTTTTCTGAAAAAGTAGCTAAACCTTTTATTTAGGTTATATAATCTTTTCATTTAAATGCAATACTTTACGAGTTATAATAAAAAAATCGAATTCCAGGTGTATACCATAAAAAATCCCAAAATTCGATTTATTAATTATAATTCGTAAAGTATTGCATTTAGGCAAAAATATTATATTATTTAAATTAAAGGTTCCGTAAAAATACATAATTTTTGTCTTATAAAATTTCTTGTAGCTTTTATAGTTTTTGAGATATTGACGAATACAATTTTCTTTGGTCTAAATTTTAGGTAAGGAACAAGACACTTGTTTAAGCATCATTCAACTTCTTTTTTCTGAAAAAAAATCATACTAGTGCATTTAATTTTTTTGAAAAATTAACCATTTCTGTCGAAATTTCGAAAAAGCCCTCTAGCGGCGACATGTGTATCTAACAAAACTTCAAATAATATAACATTTATAGCCCAAAAATAGCTTTTCTTAACTAGCCCAAGTTTGTTAAATTCGGCTTAGCGTTTCAAAGATACAGGGTGTTTTTTACGGAAACCTTTAAATACCCCCCACCACTTTATTTTTAGAGATACATAATACACAGAAACATCACCTATTTAAATTCAATATTGCCGTTACGCCCCCTGGTGGTTTTTTTAGAAACTTGAAAATAATTTCCAGCTATTTCTGGTGGAAGTATCTTCAAGAAAGACCTGTTATAGTCAGGGCCGGAGCGAACAGGGGGAAAGGGGAGGCTCCCCCATAGGTGATCGATGGGGGCGCCAAATTTTCTTTTAAAGGGGCGTTAAATTGAGAGTTTTTTTTTAATCGCAATTACCCAAAATAAAAGAATACTATTTAAAAGATACATCAGCATCCCATAAAAACTGATATTTTCTATTCTGTAACGCGTTGTAACCTTAAAAAGTCTATTATTTGTGTATAGAATGCCATTTTTCGCGTCTCGTTTTGTCTAATGTCACCGAAATCTCATAGCTTTGGCGGTGATTTATTTTATCATATCTGCTAAACATACGGGCTTTGATACAGATATTAACAATGGAATCTTTGTCGGTATTGTATTAAAGTATTTTAAGCAATTAAGACTTTTGGGAATATATTTGTTTATCTTAAGATTACCGACAAACTTTATTAGCTAACAGTAAATTATGTATGTCGGCATTACGTATTTTTTTAAAAGAACATTAAGATAAGGATTTGTTTTTATTAGAAATGAGCTTAGTGTTGAGTTTTTGGTAACGAGCGACGGTTCGGGCGTCCATTAATTATTCTTTATGAGTCTGGATTAATGTTGATTTTAAGTTTGTTTAGAAATAAAATAAAGGACATGACTTGATATTTGTTTTTGATATCGAGGAGAGTGAAACGAAGCCGGGAATGAATACTTTGATTTCGATTGATAGTTTTTAGAGAGAACTGAACGTAGAGACACCAAGGAAGTTTAAAGGTGTATGGAAGCCCAATACTGTAGAACAAAATTGTCCAGCCGTGCAGGGCAGCGGGAATCGGGGGGTCGGCAATGCGGAGTTTGCGCAATGAGTAGTGGGTCAGGGCCAGACTTCCAAAATTTTGTTACCATCTATAAAGAAATCAATAATGTCAAATTTAAACATTCACTGTTTTTTTTTGCACAAAATTGTTGGTTATTCAACGATATCACTGTAGAATATTTAAAATTATTGTGTAATATTGGATTTTATATCATCTGATATAATATGGAAAGAATACTTTACAGCCCTCTATTTAAAAAGGTTGATATTTTCGGAGTTTTGTATTTTTACCAAAAAAAACTTTGTAAATAAATAAAACACGATTTTTTAAAATAAATTTTAAACTAAATTGTTAAATGAAATAAAAGTACCAAATGTAAACCTTATTTCTTTTTTATAATCCACAGAAACACACAAACATTGTGGTAATCATCTAAAAGATAGTTAAGATTGCCTTACTTTCCCACTGCTATTTCCTATGAATATTTTATTTTCTATTATTCATAATTGATAAAGGTATTATTATTTATTCGGTTACCTAACGTTACGTCCCATAAGAAACACCTAATTTAAATATAATAAATACTTACCTAAAGTAAAAAATGCTGGGTATGTTACCCTTGGATTTGCAAGACAAAACCATACAACCTCCAGTCATTTTGTTACGATATTAAGTAACAAACAATAAAACACAAAATTATAGTCACAATTAAATAAACACTAATCACTAAAATAAAAATGTTTTTATCAATCCAAAAACTCCTGCAACCACAAAATATAATCACACAAGGCAAAACAACCGAAACTAATACGGCGCAAAGGGCACAAACCACAACGAAAACGGCGATTGATGAGACGACGACGCCAACGGTTGGTGGATGGTACAGCGCGGATATCATAAGCGCCGCGTGCGCCGATGCATTAAAAAAGGTATTCCGGCTCTCATAAAAGTATAATGTGTTGCCTAACTGCACATTGATTTATCAGTGTGTAAGTGGGCAACACATTAAATTATTTCATGGAATTTTGTTATTGCGCAGAATCGGCAAGGCCAAGTCTGACAGTTATTTTTATACTGGGCTGGACATTTTTTGATCGAATGGGCCATAGCATTGGGCTTCCATACACGTTTAAAACTTCCTTGAGAGACACCGGCTTCGGATCGCTAGTTCATTTATTTTATTTTTATTCGTGACAGTACTTTTGCATTGTTTTTATCTATAGACTGTAGTTTACATGTTTATTCGTGTTGTTTTGTTTAATCCGTGTTTTAATCGTTTAGTTAGTCAAAATAATAATTAGTTGTGTATTTTGACGGATTGTCGAGTATTATTTATATTGCCAAGATATGTCTACCGATAATATTACCCCATTCTCCGACATCAGAAGTGGGATTAGCCTGTCCACAATTGGCTGAAAATATCCTGACAAATGAAACTGAAACAGAAGCAAATGTTCCAGGTAGCCAAGGGAAGTTGTTGCTCAAAAAAAAAAATGATTGAAATGCAAAACTCTACAGCATCGACAAGCTCTGCATCTCAAATTCAACTTCCAAGTTTCGACCCAAAATCAAAAATTGCAGATCCGGAAGGCTGGTGCTGTTTGGTTGACGAGTTTGTTAAAATGCAAAAGTTATCGGGAATTATGTTGGTGACTAGTTTATCATCTGTACTAAAGGGGGAAGCAGCGGATTGGCTTATTCGCTCTAGGCCATTGGGCAAAACCTGAGAGGATATTCGCACAGAATTTTTATCAACGTTCTCAAAACCTGTTGACTTTATGGAGATGTTCGAGGAAGCTGTTCTTGAACGTCAGAATATTCCTAGCAACACAACGCTTTTAGACGAAGGATTGCACGTTTTACGACTAGCAATGCACCTAATAAAGGCTTGTGAAAACGAGGAGGCCTTAGCAACATTGTTTGCCTATCATGTTGTTGCAAATAGATCTGAATCGGTGAGTAAGCGATTGCAGGCGGACATACCAAAAGATTGGAAGAGTTTTTGCGTTGCATTAAGGGGCTCTACAGGTAAACGGCCGGCGCTATTTCCAACTGATCATCAAATTAGTTTGAAGCGTCGTGCCCTTACTCAGCCAGACAAAAAAGAACAACCATTTATGGGAAAGTGTCGTGTTTGTGGCAAAGTTGGACATAAGGCTTACCAGTGCCGATTGAATGTTGCATCTGTGAATAAGCGGGTAGTGCACGATGGCAAAATAGTAGTCTTTTATGTATTTTGCTTGTGGAAAACCAGGGCATATTGCAACCAGCTGTCCTGATAAAGGAAAGCAAACTTCTACAAGCAAACCGAGATATGATGAAAGGCAGGTCAATTTGGTTGAAGTTCAGGTATTGCCGCAAGGACAAATGAAAACCAAAAATGGTAAGATTGTTCCTTTTCTGTTTGATTCAGGGTCTGACTGTTCTTTGATTAAATATAGTGTTTCAGTTTTGTTAAACGGGAAATATAAAGACTGCATGTTATCTATGAAATGTTTAGGTGGGAATGCTATATTGTGTAATTTACAAATTATAGTATTGGTTGAAATTCAATTTATTTTTCTTGAACTTGTTTTATGTATAGTCCCCGATGAATGCATTTCTTTTAATGTTTTATTGGGTAGAGATTTAATAAGTCAAAACATTAATGTTTGTTTTAGCAACAAAGGTAAGGGCGTAAAAAAGTAAATGTGCAAAATTAGATACGGAACGATTTAATGCGAATAAAGGCATAATAGGTGATTTTGTTTACGCTAAATGTAAAGAGCGAATGTTATCAAAATTGGATTGTAAGTTTAGGAAACAATACAGGATAAAAAGAGTGTTATTGAATGATAGATATGAAGTAGAAAAAGTAAATGGTAAAGGAGAACTAAGTAAATTTATTCATGACTAGTGGCGGCTTGTGCCGACTGGTTAAGGACAAGAGATATTTGACTTTGAGAGTGATGATGCTTGCTGAACAATGCGTGGATGAGCCAGTGTCGGCTAATGAGTAAGAATAAATAGGTTAAAAAGAGTAGCAATAGTAGATATAAGAAAAAAAGTGAGGGGCTAATATTAGACTGCGGGATAATATTAGCTAATTAAGAGAAGCAAATAGCTGCGGTTATTTGATACTTGATAGCTGTTGCGATAGCTAGGTCAAGTGTGGAACTAGTAAAGATAGTTGCGGCTATCTGTTACTAAAAATAGCTGCTGAGGTAGCTAGATATGAAGCTTGAAGACGGCTGCGGTTGTCTAAGCAAAAATAACTGCGGTTATTTGATACTTGATAGCTGTTGCGATAGCTAGGTCAAGTGTGGAACTAGTAAAGATAGTTGCGGCTATCTGTTACTGAAAATAGCTGCTGAGGTAGCTAGATGTAAAGTGTAAAGACGGCTGCGGTTGTCTAAGCAAAAATAACTGCGGTTATTTGATACTTGATAGCTGTTGCGATAGCTAGGTCAAGTAGGAACTGGTAAAAGATAGTTGCGGCTATCTGTTACTGGGAATAGCTGCTGAGGTAGCTAGATGTGAAGTGTAAAGACGGCTGCGGTTGTCTGAGAGAAGCAAAAATAACTGCGGTTATTTGATACTTGATAGCTGTTGCGATAGCTAGGTCAAGAGTGGAACTGGTAAAGATAGTTGCGGCTATCTGTTACTGGGAATAGCTGCTGAGGTAGCTAGATGTGAAGTTTGAAGACGGCTGCGGTTGTCTGGTGCATGGCTAGCTATCTGCGGTAGCTAGGTTAAGCATGAGGTTGTATATAGTAAAGATAGCTGTGGTTATCTGTTACTTTGAAACTACTGCGGTAGTTGGATTAAATGTAAAGTTGTATTGCTTTGTTGAAATACATGCTGTGATGAAGAAGTTTCTTCTTCACGTATTATGATTCATGATCGTCACATCATGTTTCAGTAATCGCTGCGGTGATTTGTTCTGTGTGCTACTATGGTAGCTAGGTGTAAAGGAGTGAAAGTTGAGAAAAGAATATTTGGAATGTAAAAAGATAGTATGCTAAGCAGTGTTTGTTTACTTATATGTTTTTGACTTGTCAGGATGGACGAGTGGTTTTGTTATTTATTAGTCGTTTCAGTTGTTCCAGGTGGAACAATGGCTTAGCGCACGAGGACGTGCGACATGTCAGTATGGCCGTGTCGGCATTACGTATTTTTTTAAAAGAACATTAAGATAAGGATTTGTTTTTATTAGAAATGAGCTTAGTGTTGAGTTTTTGGTAACGAGCGACGGTTCAGCCGTCCATTAATTATTCTTTATGAGTCTGGATTAATGTTGATTTTAAGTTTGTTTAGAAATAAAATAAAGGACATGACTTGATATTTGTTTAGATATCGAGGAGAGTGAAACGAAGCCGGGAATGAATACTTTGGATTTCGATAGATAGTTTTTAGAGAGAACTGAACGTAGAGACACCGGCTTCGGATCGCTAGTTCATTTATTTTATTTTTATTCGTGACAGTACTTTTGCATTGTTTTTATCTATAGACTGTAGTTTACATGTTTATTCGTGTTGTTTTGTTTAATCCGTGTTTTAATCGTTTAGTTAGTCAAAATAATAATTAGTTGTGTATTTTGACGGATTGTCGAGTATTATTTATATTGCCAAGACATGTCTACCGATAATATTACCCCATTCTCCGACATGTATTATTTTTGTCAATATTTTTTCATTGGTTTTATGTTTCATATTCACTGCGTTCTGCTTAAAGTGCATCAGTGCAAATACTAATACTTGTTCATTGTGTGTTGTGTGTTATGGTTAGTTAAGAATAGGTTTTTTTTTAAATAAAAACATTTTTTTTGTATAGAAAAAAAATAAAATGTATAAAATACAAAAATTTCAAAAAAATCAGGTGCTGCCAGCCGCAGTGAAAAACAAAAAAAAATGGAGTTTCTCTACAAAAAAGTATGGGTGAGTTCTTGCAGACGACTACAAAGGCACTGTAAGTCTCATAAATTTAATCACGAAAAATACAGGTTTGTGACCACATACCTGCATATCCTTATATCTATATTTTTTACGCAATCATGTAAAAAAAGGTAGAAATGGCACCAGTAAAATTAGAATTTTTGGGATATAGTTCATGGTTTAGAAAATTTATTTCTGCCTTCTTTTTGGTGTTCTTAAGAAAGTTTAAAAATTAAGGAAAGCCCAGTATTGTAGAACAATCTTGTCCATCCATGCAGGGCAAAAAAGTCAAAAGGTATAGGGGAATAAACCCGGCTGAGTTTGCGCAATGAATAATACGGTCAGGTCCGAACTTATAATAAATAATTGTAACCATGTATAAAGTAAACAAATGTCAAATTCAAACTTAATACACTTTCACCGTTTTTTTTGTTCAACATTTTTGGTTTTTAAGAAAAACTATTACAGAATATTTAAAATTATTTAATATAATTATTTAATTTTCTTTACCGCGTTTTATTGTGTAATATTAGATTTTATATCATTTGCTTTAATATGGAAAGAGTAGATGGCGACACTTTACAGCCTTGTGTTTAAATGGTTGATATTTCAATTAGTTTTCTATTTTTACCAAAAATGTAAACACGTCTGTTTTTGATAAATGTTAAAAATTGTATGATAGTTTAGTGTATTATCACCAAATTTATGATAAAAGAAGGGCAAGATAGTAGAAATGATTTTATTTAATTATTTATCATATTTACTAATCCATATCTCGAAAATAAAACGTCGAAAAAATTACGGTAATTGTCTCGAAGGCCCCTTCCGATTTTTAACCAAATTTGCATACGGGGGTTTTTGGGGCGCCAATTACGAATCTGGAAAAATATTTCGGCAACGTTTCGTTTTCGAATATTTATCATAAAAGTTAAAATCCAACTAACCCTATTTACAACATTTCTCCTTCTTTCACAAATTCTTAATTTTTACACTACATTAGCACACAATATTTCACAAACATCTTTTAAAAAATTGTTTTTATATTTATTTTACACCTTTTTTCCATTTAATTGCAAACATCCACTTTCACACACCCCAACATGGCCTCAACATGTATACACTAGTTATTTTGTAAGCAAATATGTCTGCTGCCTTTGAACTTGAAAGTTTGCAATTTAATGGAAATAAGGTGTAAAATAAATAAAAATACAAGGTTTTAAAAGGTGTTTATAAAATTTGTGTGCCACTTTGATGTGAAAATCAAGAATTGTGTACAAAAAGAAGGAAGAATATAGTGAAAATGAGGTTAGTTTGATTTTCAACTTTGATGATGAATATCTCGAAAATGAAACGTTGCCAAAAAAACATTTTTTTAGATTCGTAATCAGCGCCTTAAAAAACCTCCGTATACCAAATTTGGTCAAAATCGGAGAGGAAGCAACTTTCGAGACAATTACCAAATTTACTCTAGATTTGTGGTCAGCGCCCCCGTATGAAAAAACTCATCGTAATCGGTAAGGGTCAAGCAAAGTAAAAAAATACCATGATTTAGATTGGTTGTTTGAGTTTTAGGGTCATACAATATGGTATAAATTTATAATTTGTATAAAAGTACAATAAAATAATGTCACAATGCAGATAACTTAAACAAGTTTAACGATAAGTATAGTTTTTTACTTTTATTATTATTTTTTAAATCTTGTTAGATTCACGAAAGCTTGCGCTTAAATACTAACGTAGCGTGATTGTCTTCAGTGTGATAAGAGGGAGTTTATTCACACAAGACTAAATATTATTGGATTTGGGAAAAGGAAAACTTTTTTGCGTGTAGTAGATTCCAGTCTGGACACTCTAGGAATAACCGAAGAAAGAGTGGAAAGTTTGGAACCGCTTAAGTGGGACTGTAAAAAAAATGCATAAAAGTGACATTATGTGTTGGGAGCTGCCAGAGGAATTATACTTGTGAAGAAGCCATAAAAATACCAGAAAAAAAGCGACAAATCCTCTACAGCAAAACAAAGCCTTTCTGTAAGCGTGTGACGCAGTATACAATTTAAAAATTGGCCTAGGGGCGTCAAAATCACCAGTCCACATTATAAAATCAAAGCTTAAAAGTGTCATTGAGCGTCAAAAAACACGAAGGTAGGCAACACATTATTTAACTTAATTCTGTTACTGTTCATTCCATTTCATCTACTAAATGATTCTGTGTTAATTCATTTATTAGATATTGTCTGCTATACATGCACAAGCGAAGAATTAATCAAATATATTGTACAAAAACTGGCATTAATTTACCTTTCTTTATCACTCAGTAAATAAAATTCCCATATCATTTTTCAGATTTTAATTGTAACTCGTTTATTCTTTAGCAATTAACTTTAAATAAGCAGAAATTATGGAAACCTAATACCGTCTATCCTCGTAAGTCACTCTCAAAACGGTTTTGAAACATGCATTTATTTCGTTATTATGCTAAAACAAAAACTTTCTGTCGTGAGCTATTGTAATAATTTAAAAATGCTGGAACTTCTTATTGTGCCCTAATTAATAATTAACAATAGCAACATTATCTAAATATTTTTATAGAATTGTAGACAAACTTATAAGGTCAGTTAAAGTGGCCGTTAGGGAATAACAGTGTTTGAACATGCAATTTACCATTAAACAGATACAAAAGAATGACATTTGGACTTCTACTTTAACTAAAAAAAAATTTTGGACGATTGTTTAAAGTGTACAAGTATATGTTTGTATATGTATGTATTTATAATACAAACAGAAGAAAGATAAAAATGTTGCTGAATTGAGATCTGATGATACAGGGTTTATCTATATAATTTGCTATGCTTTTAAAGGTATTATTTAAAAAATACAAAAAAGTAGTTTATACAATAGTTTTAGGATTTTTTATGAAAATTTTAAAAATGACATTTAAAAAAACAATAATCAATAGAAAAATAGATTTTACAAGAAAGTTTTTCAAGGGCATTTTTAACGCGCAGTTAAATTATATATAACTGCCAAATTTCAATTTTTTTCTGTGTAATTTACTAGATACTATCCTATTTGTTGAAACTTTTTGATTTAATCTAAGTAAAACGTGTTCACTATAGTTCCCCATTTAATTGTTTATCGTTTAAATAAAATCCTTAACTATTTAAGGATGTACTAAGAAAATATTAATAATCTGTTAAAAATATAGTTTAATTTTTAAATATAATTTTGTTATTTATTATTTGGAAACTTTCAGATTGGGCAAATATACGCACCTTAAAACATATAACTTGATATGGCTTTAAAATGTATTATAGTCTGTCTCAAAGTATATCGATATGGCTGTTGACGGACAATAACCCCAATAAACCTTTAACAATTTTATTACCTATTGTTATTGCGTAAACCCATTATTTCATAATGGCAGGGGTGGGACAGGTATTTCTTGACTATTGATCATTAGGTATATAAATATTTCGGCTAATATTTTAGTAGCAGTATTAAATAACCGTTTTTAGTGTGCGTTTCAAAAAAGCTGTTTTACGAGAATATAACTAAGTCGCGTCGAAATCATTTGTCATTAGATGCAAAACAGGTTGTGAAAAATGTGTATGAAACTTTAATCAGTAGAGGACTAATTAAATAAGAAGCTTTAAAAGAAACATATCTACTTACAAAAACTCCAATATCGTCGATAATTATTATTAGTGAAGACTTAAACAAAAGAAAAAAAACGTGATTTTCAATCTCACCGTTTAGACAATAGTGATCAGGACCTAATAAGAAGAAAAATATATTGTCTTTTTGAAAGCGGAGTTGTTTCTACCTTGGATAAATTAAAAAAGAAGCTAAACGAAGACAAAACCAATATAAATATAAGCCGTGCCACCTTCCATAGAGTTGTTTGTCAAATTTAAATACCGCAAAATCGACAAAAGACAAGTAGTAATGGAATCACACAGATTACGCATATGGAGATTTAATTACCTTTAAGAAATTAAAAGTTATAGGTTATAAAACCGATCCATAATTTACCTTGATGAAACATGGTCCGATACACACGACACAGTATCCAAAGGATGGGTTCCAGTCAAAACTGTCAGACAAAAGCACCTTTAAATAAAGGAAAACGCATTACCATAGTACACGCTGCTTCAGAAGACCGATTGGTTCCAAACTGCCTGTTGTTGTCTGCAAAGAGTATCAGGAATTCTAGCTTGGATTATCATCTAAATACAAGTGCATAACTTTTTGAAAACTATACCTAATATGCACTTTTAAAAGTCTCGTAAAAAATGGGTTCCAATTGAAAAAAATTATGGATATTGTCATATCTTAAATTGGGAATATACTGTATAAATATTTTTATCATGAAAAAATGCGACTAAAATTGCTAATTGACTATATTACAACGTGTACCTAATCTCCCATTTTCTTCTATACCAATTCCCCCACTATTCTTGTTCCTTCTACAAGTCTTAATAACCCCGAAACTGGTTGGTTAATATATTCCTGTGGACTTATTTTCGGTTTCCAAATAATGCCTGTTTTTTAAGATTCAACATTTATATTTGCACAGTATGTGATAGTCTGTCTCTTCCCTATCGTGGCACATTCTGCAACTTGGATCCCTACTGTTATGCGAAGTCTTTTCCTACTGTGCCTGAGTAGTTCTTTCTTCGTTCTTTTGGATGGGCCCTTTATGAAGTATTTTCCAGGTCTTATACTACTGATGCTGCCCCAGTATTCCTTGTATTTGTTGCCGATCAATTCTCTGGTTTGCCCAAGTGCTGTGGTTTTGGTCACTCCAAGGGCAGGTTCTGGTCCAAAGTATGATATGGATGATCCCTGTCTCGCTAGCTCATCCGCTTTTTCGTTGCCTTCTATTGCCGAATGTCCCGGTGCCCACAGGAGAGTTACCCTGTTGCGTTCTCCCAGGACTTTAACTTCTTTTTGATATTCCCATATCAGCTTGGACGTTACCTTGAGGTTTGCTAGTGCCCCTAGTGACGCCTGGCTGTCTGTTTTTATAAGCCCTCCTGTTGTTTTTTTTGAACAGTTCAATAAAGCATTTTTTTTTTTGAAATACAGAGCTATAAATTCCTAGTGAAATGAAGAATTATGGGTCCCTTATTTCACTGTACATGCCCGCTCCAGTTCCCTGCTCGGTTTTGGAACCATCAATATATCAGATGATGTCTCCAACGGTGCCGGGGAGATCGAGTTGCTGCCACTCACTTCGATCTGGAATTTTTACTTAGAAGTTTTTGTTAAGTAGTATCATCTGGTCTGTTCTCACGTCCAGGATGTTGTAACCAACCTGAATTTTTATGTCGTTATGTCCCAAACTAGCGTAGACACCAGTTTGTTTTTGTTACAGCCGGAAGTAGCCCATTCTTGCCTCTCCCGTCACTATAAGGTAAAGTGGTAAAAGGTCCAAGAGACATTCCATGACTGCTGTTGGGACATTGCACAGAGAAACTTTCTGATTTTACACTATGACGCAAACCTGGTGGTTACGACTATTGGCTTAATATATAATAATCGTAATGACATTAAAGTAACACCATATTGTACTTTTTTATGTCCAAATCATATACCCATATCCAGACCTCATACAATTGCGTTATTTATCCACGTAAATAATTAATAAAACTGTTTTAAAACATGCATTTGCATCGTTACAGCGCTATAAAACAAAAAGTATGCTGCCGTGCACCGCTGTAATATTTTAAAAATGTTTTACGATCAAAACTTGTCCCATTGTGTCTTAATTAATAATTAAAAATAGCCGCTTTATTTTTATCAGCCCATTAAAATATCGTCCAAGAATTGCAGACACACTTATAAGGTTAGCTAATCTTGCGGTTAGGGCGAGTATACGCTACAAACATGCGATTCTACAATTAATCAGATATAAAAATAAGTGCTTAGATCTAGAAATATTCGTTATACGTAGTAAAGAAGGTGTTTAAAGTATAACGAAAGATTTTCCTGGAACCTCGGAAAAGAAATAAATAAATATACCGCATGTCAAACAAAGTATTGCAAAGAGGTATTGTTGCAGAAAAACATCTGGCAAGATGAAAGCTATTTTACCATAGCCATAGGAAAAAAAACATTCCTTTCTTATTTTATTATAAAATATAAATGATCTATTTTGATTAATAAAATTCCCATATAATCTTGACAACACCGCTGAATCCCTATTTACCAAAATTAACTAAGCAAACAAAGACTGTCGCAAAGTTCTAACGCAAATAAAGTCGACTTGTCGGCATGGCTTCGTGAGACAAGCGCATGAAATAAAGAAAAGAAGCAGGGTAGCCTTATTAGATAGTACATTGTAGCATGAAATAGTTTTATTGTTTTAATTGGTCTATTGGGGTGCTAATAACAGTAATCTGTGGTTTCCCACCAAAATTTTTGATGGAAGAACTTTTGGCAGCCCAAAAACCACAAATTTTTTGGACTTTTTTTAGTTTTTTCGAGATATCTTGAAAACGAATGGTCCTATCAATTTTTTTATTTTGTACTTTTTTAAAAAACATTAAGTTTCCTACAATTTTTACTAACTAAAGTTCTATTTAACTCTAACAGCAAGCGAGCTACATCCCGTCAAAAATTGTCTATTTTTACCAACATTGCAAAAAATCGCCAAATCCTCCTATTAACTCCTTCACATTTCTTTATAACTCGTCAAAAGTATTATAAGAATCATAAAATTGATTATGGTTAACAATGGTTAACTTAAAAAAGCCCTAGCTTTGGTCTTTAGAAGAAAATTTTAAGTGTTATCTGGAAAGCATACCCAATTCTAAAAATTAATAAATGAGTTAAATTAGTTTAGTTTTCATCAATGTTTATTGATACACATACAAAGTCATTATGTGTGTAGTAGATTCAACTGATCGTTTACACATGTGTGGAAGAATAATAAAAAATATTATTCGTCCACTGTGCACTAATATTTACTGCCTATTTATAATTAAGTTCTTTTTACTCCTTTTTAGACAAATCCGAAGTGTTACAAACAGCTCAATTTCACTTGACACATTACCATACATTTGGCACCGTCGGTACTTTTTTGACTCACACACACTCACCATCAGATAGTTGGTTTTGACAGCAGGTAAAGCCTATATAGCCTCTGGTTAACCTCATTTCTAAATCTACAGGGTGTTCAAAAATGATGCTGCAATATTTAAAGGGGTGATTTCTCAGGTCATTTAATAAATAAAAGTTTCGTTTCCATTAACATAGGTCCGGCAATGTATTGATTTCAAGATATGGAAGATAAATAACAGTTTTTAAAAAATAATTTAAATATCTTTTGATCAATTTTTTAAAATTTGGTAAAATTGTTTAAACAACAACAAATAATAGAACCCTAACAATATTGAAATTAAGTTTATTGCAACAAAGATTCTCCTTAGCCAAATATACTGACAAAAAAAATTTACGTCTTAGATTTTAATTAAATTTCGATTTTGGCCTGCACGATCCCCAGACTTAAGCCCCCTGAATTTTTTTCTGTGAAGCCACCTGAGGGTCTTGGTTTAAGCTACTGCACTGAAATATGCAGAGGACATAGGAAATCGAATTAATGCTGAACATAATTCAATTAGAAACGACCTTGTTGTTTTTTAGAGAGTTCGCCAGTCAATAAAAAGCATATTGGATTCTAGCATCCAAACTGGAGATTGTCACTTGTCACTGTCACAATTTTTGTAATTTTTAATAAGAAAATGGTAATACTTATTGTTAAATATTTGTTTTCATCCTGAGGTTTTATCTTGTAGTTTTTAGCAAATATTTCTGAAATGTTTAAAAATGTTTTTTTTATAATAATATACATATAATCATTCAATAAATGGATTTATTTTTTATCTTGTAAAAAATTATTTAGAGAGAAATATTTTGTATTTTTAGTTACTAATAAAATATTGAAATCTAATTAAGTCCAGTGTAGTACATTTCTTGTAAATAAATTTGGTTCAGGTCCGCCCCCCTACGCCAATGGACTTTAGGGCCCCATATTTCAAAAAAACGGTGAAAGATATTTAAACCATTAAAAAAAACGTTTTTTAAAAAAATAACATGCTATATCTTGAAAATAATGCATTTATAGAAACAGAACTTAAAGAAAAACTAATGTTCAAGAAACAAAAATAAATTAGAATTTCAGTAACTTAACACGATACCCGGCACTAAACAAACAAAATCTTTTTTAAAACATAAAAACCTTTATCGAGCACCAAACCACATAAAATTGATTATTTTCTATTTTAAGTTTCCACAATCGATGAAAGAAATTCATCTCTGTCGGCTTGTCAATTTAAGAAGTATATTTTTCCTTAAGTAAACACTCGAGCAAAGTAATGCCATTTACTTATTATGCTAATGGGTTATATTTAGGTTCTTTGAAGTCGAAGTTCCCTCTGTTTGTGTTCCGATCTAAATAAACATTGATATGTACAAGTTCTTGTCATGCTTCTATTGATTACAGATGACATATTTCTTTTAACTTTGTCGGATACGTTTTCAGCATCTAATTTATAAATAAACAGAACCAAATCTTGTTTTTATCGGTTGCGTCGCAATAGGTCGGTTTCGTCCCAAGTTTAAATTTGTTTGTTTTATAATTGGAGATAAATACACTAAAATGGAGTTCAAAGAAAGTCTACAATATTAAAAAAAAAGATCTCTGGAGACTTTCTACTACTACTTCCAGGAAAGGGCAGAATATGAGATGGCCCGTAATTACATATTAGGTATTGTTTACATATAGGTTAAATGGAGAGATTCGCTAAATCGTATCAAAAAAAAAAAAAAATTTAATCATTTTTTTAA
The DNA here is from genome assembly GCA_019359885.1 of Listronotus oregonensis. Classification (NCBI taxonomy): domain Eukaryota; kingdom Metazoa; phylum Arthropoda; class Insecta; order Coleoptera; family Curculionidae; genus Listronotus; species Listronotus oregonensis. The sequence continues at coordinate 6,666 of JAHBCN010004760.1, read as the reverse complement.
CCCATTAAGGACTGAGTTTTTTATATTTGGAATATAAAGGAGTAAATTATATTTTAATAATCTACTTAGCAATAAAAATACATTTTAGGTCAATTTGTACAATGTCATCTTATTATTTCCAAGATGGCGGCCGTTCCATATATGGAACGCTAGTCTTTTAGGGTTACTAATATAAAATAATTTTATATTATCAAATATTTATTTAAATCATTGAATTTATAAAACAAGTTTTTTTATTTCATTTAGTATAAAAATCAACGAAATACTCAATACATAGTCCTACGTCACATTTGCGACACTCTGTGCGCACAGAACTACCTCTATGGTTTTGTCCGGAGCATCGTCGGCGTTTGTTGTTGGGGATATATTCCACCAAATGATTTTTTTCATCAAGCCGAATATCTGGGGAGATTCTTCAAAATTTAATAAATATCCATTTTTGGAGTTTATGCACCAACACAGCCGTGATGGCCATGATACTCAATCATGCTTTCGTCATATGATATTTCTTGTGATGGTACAAAATGACGTAAAAATGGTTGTTTCATTTTATTCATCAATGGTCTTAATTTTGCCATCTTATCTTTTGGTTCTAGTTTTGTGCTGTCGGCACAGTGTATATGCCTCATTATTTCGATAAATCTATCTCTACGCATTGCCTTGTAAACCCCAATATTTCTAAGATCTTCTCCCGAGTCCCAATAACTTTTTTTGAAAGGTTTTTTATCATTGTGTCTTCCGTTTTAAACATATCAGCAACCTGCTGCACCATTAACCTAAAAATAACCATACATAATTTTATGTATGCTAAGAGACTAGCGTTTCATATAAGGAACGACAGAAAAAAATGCGAAAATAAGAAAAAAAAGGCATATTAAATGATTTTTTCAATAAAACTCAAAGTTAAGTACATAATAATTTATTAATATAGTATTAGTTTCAGTCTAGATATTCCTAAACTTATTAAAATATGTACTTACACATCTCGACGCGCCATTTTCGTGTATGCACCAGACAGCTGAACGGAGCAGATAACTTTTAAAGAACTCTTTTCATTTACTCGATGTTTAAACTGATATATTTTATATTCAGCAACCTGAAAATATCGACCTACGAAGATTTTTTGCAAGTTCACTCTTATTTCTAACGATTTATGATGCTTTGGTTTGCGTTCCATATATGGAACGCTAGTACTTAATGGGTTAATGTCGAATAAACAGTATTTTACGCACGCGTGCTTAAAAGCTACTTTTACCCACGAGTGCGTAAAAAAACAATAAATAAAAATCAACTGAATTTGAAATCATTTATTATACATATTAATAACATTAATAATACAATATTTCATATCAGTGAATTGTACATGGGTCGCACATATAGTTCGTTCTTCATTATGTAAAGAAGACAATACTTGCATTCGGGAATTACTGGTAGAAAAAAGTAGCACTAACTTCAGTTATTTATTCTCCTTCCTCCAAATGTTTCTTGCTATTATTCGCTTGTTTTCGATCGAATTTTCTACATAGTCTTCTCTTACCAAAGTTGAAAGCCATGTCCTTTCAGCATCGATACGTTGGCTCCTAAATTTGGCAATCCCTTTAGGTAAAAAAAAAATAATGGTATTTATGCTCACTGGTTGTGTAGTACGTTTAAAATTTCTATACGCGATGAAAAATCGATTGTGATCGATACTAGATAAACGTAGGCTTACATATTTACGAAAAATGTCCAAAAAATTAACTCCTTTTTTATTTTCCTCTAGTATTGTAAATTTTCTCGAAACATTGATTTTTTTATTGGAAATGGTGATTTTAATAAATGACGTAGGATTCTCAATGTCTTTTATTTGTAAAATATGTTCTCCCACAGGCTCCGAAATAACACTACTTTTTTTAATAAATAATTTTTGTCGTCAGCTTCTTTTAGGAATTTTTCAACTTCTTTTTTGAAAATATTTTGGAATTTCTCGGTTTATAACCACTTGACTTGCTTTTAAAAAATGCAATATTGTTGGTAAATATACAGATGAAAACATTTTTATCAAGATACATTGTAGTGCTAATTATTAAATAAATACTCCATAAGGTAGAAGGGACATATTTTAAACATAGCTGTGACATGAACGCCAAAATAATTTTTTTCAAAATATTTACTACCTTTTTTAACACCAAACGTCAAATATTTGGTAAGTTTTCTGATACAATACCTTTGATTTGTGAGGAATTGGCGTGCGTAAACCAGCTTCTGCTTTATTTTCTATATCAGAGTTTTCAGATTCGTTAGAATTATTCTCGTAATAACACATATTTCGGTTTAAAAATATTAAATTAATACTTTTATCACTTTAAGTGACCAATCGTGACATTCGACAAAGTTTTAGTTTTGTACATAAGAACCAATGCTTAATGCTTAATAATAAATAGCCACCTTGTGTATGGTAATCTTATATAGCAATTATAAATAACCTTTTTTTAAATAAACATATAGAGTTTACAAATAATCTTGTTCGATACAAGTTGTAAAATCATTGTTTTAGGCACTCGATGTGTTGCCAAACTCGATCTGCGGCCTAGTTTGGCAACATCTATTGTATTGTATTGTATTGTAATGAACGGGGTCGCTCGGCTCTAGTGTAGCCCTCCTTCACTTCGACCTAAAGAGATCTTTTGTGAATACCCTTCGTTGTTTAGTGCCCAGTAATTCCTATACCTTTAGCATAGTTCAGGATACTACGCGGCAAGCTGAATAATATCTCTAGGAGTAGGATATACCCTTCGAGGTATTTAAGCCGTTGTCGGGTCAGTTCTCTGCATTCACAGAGAATGTGTCCCGCAGTTTCATTTGCCTCGTGACAAAACCGACAGTGATCATCCTCAGTCTTTCCCATTTTTTTGAGGTGATACCTCCAAGGGCCATGTCCTGTTAGGGGAAATCGGTAACCAGTTTAAGTTCATTTTTTTGAAGTTCCAGTAGCTTCTTTGTGTACTTAGGTGAATGCGAAATAAATCTTTTCGCCTGCCTTTGTCCTGGGATGTTGTTCCAGTAAGTCTCTTTTTTACTTTTTCCCATGTTCTGAGTCCTCGTAGAGGTGGCCTCTAGGGGTGCTACAGAAGGGCTCAGGACCATAGAATGGTCTCTGTGCTCCTTCCTTGGCGAGTTGATCGGCAGTTTCATTGCCCTCCACTCCTTCATGTCCTGGTACCCACTCCAGAGTAACTCTGCTGTGTTTGGCCAGTTGGTTTAGTGATTGTCGGCATTCCCAGGCCAGCTTTGAATTAAAAGAGCATGAGGTCAATGCCTTCAAAGCAGCCTGGCTGTCCGATAAAATATATATGGTTGCGCCTCGAAGGCCTTTTTTGGCACATTCAGAAGCGCAAATATCAATTGCATGGATTTCAGCTTGGAAGATGGAGGGAGCCTTGCCGAGAGACTTTGATAGTCTGCATCTAGGTCCGAAGACACCAGCTCCCACCCCTTGTTCCATCTTAGATCCATCAGTGTACCAGACAAGTGAGCCTTTTTCATGCTTTGGTTCATTCACACTCATAGTTTGGCGGTCTTGAATAACCACTTCAAAAGAGCGCTGGAATTCCCGCACTATAGGCGTCATGTCCGTGGGTTTGGTCAGAGCTTCAATCTTGATTTTTTCAAAAATTTTAAGGTGACCAGTCAGGTCTCCTGACTTTATATTTTGTGTCTGGATTACTCTGGAGGCACTCAGAATCGCCTCCCTCTTTATGTGCAGGTGCAGGGGAAGGAGGTTCAACATTGTTTCCAGAGCTGCCGTTGGGCAAGTTTTCATTGCTCCAGTAACTCCCAGACAGGCAAGTCTCTGCAGTTTCAGAAACTTTCCTTGTGTAGTTTTTTCCTCTGTTTTTGACCACCAGACCAGTGAGGCATAAGTAACTATTGGTATTACAACTGTAATGTATGACCAGTAGATCATTTTGGGTTTTAGACCCCATGTTTTACCACATAGTCTGCGGCACGCCCATAGTGCCGTTGATGCTTTTGCGATAGTCCTTTTTATTTGCGAGTTCCAATTGAGTTTCTGGTCAAGGACAATTCCCAGATATTTTACTTCTTTAGAAAGTTTGATCGTAATGCCGTTTAACATAGAAGCTATAGACCTTGTTTTCCTCCTTTTTGTAAATGGTATTATAGTTGTTTTACTTGGATTGACATTTAGCCCTACCTTTGAGCACCAGTTCTCAACCAAGTTTAGGGCCGCTTGCATGCGAGCAGATAATATGCCATCATGCCTGCCCCTGATGGTGATTACAAGGTCGTCTGCGCAGCCTTGTACATCGAAGCCTCTTGCTGACAGCTTCGCCAGAAGCCGATCAACCACTAGGGACCAGAGCAGGGGCGATAGTACTCCACCCTGTGGACACCCCTTTACCGCTCTGACCATTGCAGTCGCTTCCCCTATAGCAGAGCTGTTTTGGTAACATCTATCTAAAATAGCTATTTTGTCAATGTTAATTTAGTTTATATGTAATATTTTGTCACCAAGTACATAACCTTTTATTTCCTTAATTGTTTGCAAATAAACACTATTAAATTTTTGGGGCTTTCTAATAGAGTTTCGGGTGTTTTTCGGCATTAAATTTTATGGCAGAGAAAAATTGTTACGTTTTAGGCTGTAAAATTGTAATATACTTTAAGGATTTTTGGTTTATTTTCTAAATACCAATAAAAAAACAACCTGAAGTAAGTTTTTTAGTTTTGTAAACAAAAATATCAGTCAGTTAAAAGCGGTATTTCCATGAGTAAACGTGTCCCCGCCTCTCTTCTATTTGGTCTTTCTACTGCTATATACAGTGGCCGGCATAATTGACAATTAACCTAGAAAATTTTTTATTTTTTATTTTAATTCATTCTAAATAAAAATCATTGCATGTCCTTAAACTCACAAAACACTTTGAATAAACAGCAGCAAGGGCGAGTTAGCAAATGTAGCATAAGAGCAAAACTAGCAACTTGGAAATAAATTTTGATTGGAAATTTTGTTAAAAATAAAAAGGGATGTTTTATTTTAAAAGCAGAACCTTTTATGGAAAAATCGAAAATTAAACTAACTTCTCTATTTTATCCTGTAGAGCGAATAGATTGGAGAAAATTTCCCGTTTTAAATTATCCTTACTCCTAGATTTCTCCTTGAAAAACATTAAAATTTTGATATTTATAAAACATGGAAATTTATCTAGAGTACTTTGAGAAATAAAGCGTTATGCTTTTTTTGGATCAGTTAGGCAAAAATTCAAAAGTGCCTTTTAGACCAATATGTCACATATCTTTGCTCTTAAAAAATTAAATGTATTTTCCTGATTTTCTATTACAATATTTAAAAATAAAGTTAAACCTGGTTACTAGAAATATGGTGATTAGAAAAAATTTGATAAAGGTTTAAGAACTGGGTATAGGATCAATCTGAAAACGAAAACTTAAAAAAAAATACATTATTGCTTACCTGGAAAATAATGACATATAAAGTTTTCATTTTGTGTGCAAATTGATCCTAAAAAAGATTTTTAAACTTTTATCGGGTCGTTTTTAAGCGCCATATTTTTAATTAACACATTAAATTTTTTATAAATATTTTTTTAAAAACATAAAAATATATTTTAATTTCTGGAGAGCAAAAATACTTTTGATAAGATGAAAACAATATTGAACATTTATCTTCTAAGAGCATATCCGAGCTTTTTCCTAATTGATCCAAAAAAAACATAATTTTACTTTTGTTTCTTTAAGTAATCTAGTTAAATTTAATTGCTTTATGAATATCTATGTTTGCCGAAAACAATCGTTAATTAATTTTTTTTAAAACGTTTGTTCGATCTAATCGTTATACGGGGTAAGTTAGAAAAATAGGTTTTATTTTCAGGTTTTAAATACGAAGTTCTGCTTTAAAAAAAAAGACATAACTTTTTTTTTTTTCATTTTAAAAAAGGTTTTTAAATATTTTTTTAGAAGTTAAAAAATACAATTAAGGTTAAACTTTCGTTAAATGCATCTTAAAAAATAGTTTGAATTATTAAGTCAATATTAAGTAAAATAATTTTTTATTTTAACAAAAAAAATAGAAATATTTAAAAAAAAATCCAAACTATCTTTAAATAAAAAAGCTTTGAAAAAATTGTAAAAAAATCTAATTGAGAAACCTTAAATTAAACAAACCTAATAAAAAAAATGAATTTAAATATATGATAAAAAAATTGAGGCTCTTGATTTAGATTAATTTTGATATTGTTTTGAGACTAAAAAATAAGAAAACAAATTATTGATAAAGAAAACTTAAAAAACACGCTTTTATAGCAAACCGAACTAAAAAGTAGAAAAATATTTTTTAAGTATAAAAAAATGTATTGCAATGATAAAAACTTCTATAATAATTAATTAGCCTAAAATAAAAATAAAAATTAAGTTATTAACCAAATAATTTAATTATAGTAAAAAGTGTGGGATGAATTTAATATATTTTCATAATAACTCCAATTTTGTAAGTAGCTAATAATAAAATAATTGTTGAATGTGAAAAAATAATATTCGTTATCTTTATGATTCTTTAGCCTTCTAGTAAAGCTAAGTCGGTTACATGTATATCCCGCTCTTTATACTAATTAACAGTTTTAAATTAGTGGTATTTTCAGGTTAAGTATA